>JADRCD010205896.1:0-47234 GCA_019843815.1 Montemys delectorum | reverse complement strand
TTTTTTTTTTTATTTTTAATCATGAAAGTGTCTCTCAAAATTGGACATTACTTTTAAAACTTAAGGTAGCCGTAGAACACTAAATCATTTTTAAGCAACCAAGCCAACTGAGAATATAGTAAAATCTGTCACAATCACAATGAGACAATGTCTACTTATAAAATAATTATGAAAAGCAATATACCAAGTTAACAGTTACACAGGACGCATACTACACAGTCTCCTTAGGGTTTAGAGACAACTTAAATGTCATCCTCCCTTAGAATTATATCACTAAACCTATACTCATGACATTCTAAATTTTAGTTTCATTGAATTTGTATCTTAATTTGGAAAGTATTGTTTCCATATAATTTTAACTATTAATGAGTAAAACTGATGTAATTGTAAAATCATAATCTAATATTTCATAAAATACCAATGTCTTTCTATATTCTTCTGTTTAGATATGATATGATCCAAATTTGGTACTAATCACATCTGGATAAAATGAATTGTTTGATAATATTTTTATTCCTAGTTCACCAATGTTGTTGATAAAAGTTCTTAGAATATAATTCTCTTCCATGAACCAATTATGCTATCAGTCAAATAGCATATAAAATTCTCTGTAGACTAATGAATCTCTATTCTAATTTCACATCATTAGTAGTCTAGCTGTTTGACTCATATCCTATTGGTGATCTTCACTCTTGGGAAAGTATTGGTTACTGGTGAAGAAATTCAAACTAATTAGATAGAGACTCATTCTGATCTGGAGTATGGTCAGGATGAGAAAATCATGATCAAGGCAAACAACTTAAAGGAAGAAAAATGGAACGCTATGTTCATTTAGTAGATTACTACTTTTTAGGAGTTTATAGCATCCCAAGTTTGTGCCACATATCTATATGTGAATAGAACAAAAATAAATTCCCTTTGGGGCTTTATGCTCAAACAATAGGGGCAAAAAGACAGGAAAGGTGAAGCTTTATTTTATGTGAAAATATAACTAAGTTTTCATGATAAATAACATGACAGACAGACTAGGCAAGGACAGAGACCCTAAGAAGTGATTGACAAGTGAGGAGGGCATTTGTGGACTGGGCAGTTAGCTACAGTGTTCTCTGTGACTTAACTAAAATGGACAAGAAGAATATAAGGTAGTGTGATCTCTAAGCAAAAGCAAGACATGTGCGGCTTTGTGAAGCAGGGCACAGACTGGATTTTAGAGTAAGCTATGACACTCTCCTGGAAATTTCATACAGGCAAGTGCTCTGCTTTGCAATTCAAATAGTTCATTCTGCCTGCTTTGAGTAGAAAAGAAACAAGTACTGTCTATATGAATGCACATGGGAGCTTCTTCAGGAATCCTTGTAGAACTTTCTTCAGGATCTTTTAAAGGAGTCCATATGCACAAAAGTATCCTAAGGAATGCACAGCACAGACTGAGTGCTCCATAGGCTACCTCTAAGGTAGTGAGTCAAGGGAGGGAAGGGTTTACAATATTACTGTAGTCACACTAAGTAAGGGTCCTGGGTCTTAACATTAGTGTGGAGGGAGAAGATGTAGAAATACAGCAAAGATGTGAAATGTGGACTTTGTTGAGAAAGGGATGACAAT
This sequence comes from Montemys delectorum, assembly GCA_019843815.1. NCBI lineage: Eukaryota > Metazoa > Chordata > Mammalia > Rodentia > Muridae > Montemys > Montemys delectorum. The sequence goes on along the minus strand of JADRCD010205896.1, from coordinate 45,632 downwards.
CTCCTTGTGGATTGTACTGTGGGAATCCAACAGACAACTGAGTCTAGAAATTCATTCTTTTAATAATCTTTTTTCTTTAAACTCCTATGTATATGCTGATATCATCTACAAGATATATAATATTTAAAATTGAACAAATTTGGAAGATAGGAAATAGGAAAATAAACACTTCGTCAAGTTTATAGATTCCAATAGCTACATTAAATGCTGTGGAAGAGTCATTAGATATGAAGGCAAATGAAATTATTTCAAGAACAATAAAAGGTTAGTGCAAGACTTAGGATCCGTTCATAGTTGTATCAAAGCAAAGGAGAAAAATAATCAGTAAATCAGACCTCTAGGAAAATAAAAGTAACATTATTAAAAAAAACAACAAAACAAAACAAAACAAAACAAAAAAACAACAAAAAAAAGGTTTCCAGAAAGGCAAAATGATCAATTACATTGAATGCAACTGTGAAGTCTAGGGAAGAAAGTTGGAGAAAATAAAGTTATTCTTGATAGTCACCAAATGGTCAGTAAAAGTGTTTTCCTCTTTGATAACTTTCCTCCATTCTTACTCCATTATACTTGATGTAGCAAGAGTACTTGACAATGTTGAAGGCTTGCTATACGTTCTGTACAATTTTATGTCCATTTGTAGTTTCTGCAATCATGATAAATTATTTAGTTTATTTTTCAAATTTATATATGAATATTATAGCTACATGATTTATACCCATCCTTGTCTAAACTTGTCTGTGTCTTTCCTATTCTTTCAAATTACTTATCTGTTTGTCTTTCACTAATCTCTCTCAAGTTTCTCACTCTCTCTCTCTCTCTCTTTCTCTCTCTCTTTCTGTCACACACACACACACATACACACATATGCACATACACACACATACACACCATTTAGCATTACTTATAAATGTCTGTTTAGGGATTACTAACTGAGACTGAGTAACAAGCCAGGTGTAATCCCTAAATAAAAGTATTTTTCAGTCTCAACAGCCTTACGCAACTCCTCACTTAGGATTAATGCCTTTGTGGTATTTATATTGTACTCCAGAGATAGCTCAGGCATCATGTTAATTAATTTGTATCTAAAGGTCTTAATTACATGTCCAATTATTTATAATTAATTAGTCATTTTCTAAATTTTAAAGAGTTAGCTTCCAAAACTAACTTTGCTAAGTTAGAGTAATGATTGAAGTACCACCTAAAAATAGCCTACATTGACATCAGTATTCTTATTCTCCTATAAGAAAGGCAGAATATTTTCCAATTCAAAAAGACATTGGGTTTTCCAACATGTTCATAAACACTGTAAAAAATATTTAAATATTTTTTTACATAAACTGAAATTTACTTAAGGTTCCAGTGCCACACTCACTCCAGTGGAGTCTATGTGACAAGCCCAAAAGCTGCAGTCCTGAGGCAAAAAGTGTCAAAGAAACTGGTCCCCTGGAGGTACTTGGCATCCCGTAACACAGATGTGGTCCAAATTTGTCCTTGCAATAGTCGATGGAAGGTTTTGCATGCTTTTTTTTTTTTTTTTCAGTATTATTCTATTATGGGTATAGAGGTGCCCCCAAGGAATGATTTGACTAATAGCCAAGTTAGATTGGACATTGTTTCCTGGCCTCCACCAGTGTTCCAATTAATCCTAGTCAATCGTTAAGCCGTCCTTTGGCTTGGAATTTCGTAGGAATATTACTTATTCAGATGAAATGACTCCAGTGTTGAAAGAGAGAAAACAGGCATTGCAGTTTACTGGATAAGAGTTAATAATCCGAGGGCAAGTTCAACAAAGTAAACTTAAAATTCTCACCACAGTCATGTATGGCAGACTACATTACATAACAGAAGAAAGCTGGTGGGCTCCTCTGGTAAATGGAGGTCCCCCACAAATACTTAGAACAACAGCTGAGTCACTCCCATTTACAGGAATTTACAATGGTCTAGGACAAAGGTGGGTTGTGGTCTAAGAAGGAACTGGAGTACTTCAGGTAAGGCTGACTATCTCAGTTGGAACCACTGCCTAGTTCCTGCCAATTTTCATGTACCCATTTTCTGTTTTGTTTAAAGAATCATTCTGTATTAGATGACCTCAATATACTTTGGCTGTTGTATTACCTAACTTCCTTATTTTGTCTATAATGATCATAAAAGTCTGATGCTTACTTTGAGAAATTACACTCAGATTCAGCACTCTCTTGTGTTCTTGACTGTTTGTCACTTCCGACTCCTTGCCCACCTGAGTACTGGAACCCTGATTCTCCCTAGGTTGAGGGACCCTAACTGGGTTGGCCCACAGCATTCCAGGACACTGCCGTGAAAAATGAAATAAAATTCATTTTTCCTTGGTTTTATTTTGCTCCATTTTGTCTTCCTAAGGTTTTCTGAATTCTAAAATCTCCTACAAGTCCGACTTCTGGGTTGTTCCTTGTTCTCTGTTACCCATGACTCTATTATAAAGCTATGCTGTTTGTTTCATCTGACATACTGGTCAGGTTCTCTCTGGTTCTCATACTTACAGAGTTCTAGTGGGGATGATCCTAAATATGCATATAGATACATTAACATCCAAGACTGTACTGTTAACAGCCTGTGCTAGTGTTCTTTTCATGTGTGTACCCTTGAAAATCTAAGTCCAGAGATGTTTTATAATCTTGAGAGTATACATATGTCCTATCCTTGGGTTCTATTCAGTAGTTGTCAGGAAAATTTCAGAATTTTCTTTAATCAAGGCTAAGAAATTTTTTTAAATGTATTTCTCACACATTGTTAAAGATATTTAAGAGGGAAAAGTCTCGTGTCCCGTGACTCAACACTGGATTTTAGAATTTGTATTTTAATTAGTTATCAATAAGATGTGACATATGTTCTATAATATTCTACATTTTTAGAAAAAATTCTATCAGGACACAAAGACATCATATAAGTATTTTCCAACTTATTTTGACTTCTAAAATAGTATGATGGTAAGAGACTGACTCTCACAGAGCATAAAATAAAACTTTTGACTTGTGGTTCTTTCCTTGGTTTGAAAACCACTGACATTGCAGTGAGGATCAACAGAGTCTTCTGGGTATGGCAGGATCCAGAATCACACAGCCCCTGTGGTTTTCTGCACAAGGCCTACATAAGATCAAGCCAGCATGTCAACATTCCAACACAGGAAGATGGGAGGCATTCATCAGCCCCATTGTCATCCACAGCAGGATCCCTGAACTCATGATCACACAGCCTTTGTGGTTGTCTGCACAAGGCCTACATAAGATCAAGCCAGCATGTCAACATTCTAACACAGGAAGGTGGGAGGCATTCATCAGCCCCATTGTCATCCACAGAAGGATCCCTGAACTCATGATCACACAGCCTTTGTGGTTGTCTGCATAAGGCCTACATAAGATCAAGCCAGCATGTCAACATTCCAACACAGGAAGGTGGGAGGCATTCATCAACCCCATTGCTGTCCACTGCTGCTGCTGCTGCTGCTGCTGCTGCTGCTGCTGCTGCTGCTGCCGAGACTCTATGAACAGTTGATGGCTTCTCTCAGACAAAGACCCTGTTTTCCTTAAAGATGTGGCCCTGGGGAGTTTGGACATGCTCTAGTAGGTGGTCCTACATTCATGAATATACAGGCAGCACAGAGGGCACTGAATGGATTATAAAAAACAAAAGAAAATAGAATTTTCTTTTGTAAGGGATGGGGACTCAGGTGTATCTGGGAGTTAGAGGAATAGGTTGCAAATGTACATGATAAAATATAATGCATGCATATGTAAAATTCTCAAGGGCAAATGGAAAATATTTTGAAATCTAAATAATAATAACAACAATAACAACAACAATGATAACGTATAATCTAGTGAAAAGAGAGGTCTGGAAATAGACTATTAGTTATTGAGACTCAGGAAACAACTGAGATACATGCAGACAGTGTTTGGTTGGCCTGGTCATCTTATTGGTTTTATAGGTCAATCACACTCTTCTGCAATGCCTGAGACTGCCTATACTCAGGGTTCCCTAAACTTAAAGTGAATTAAAATTTAGAAATCATTTTAAAATAGAGTACTTGTTTCTGAGGAATTCTGGCTAAGTTGGATATCATTTGCAAGAAACATTTTATTTAAAATTTGGCCCAGAGAATCAGTATAAAAAAACTACATTACAACAATAGCAATTTCAAATGAGTAGTAAGGATTTTGAAGCTTCTCTTCCGAGCATCCATCTAGCCTTTATATGTAATCATTTCAAGAATAAACTAAATATATATTACTTATCACACAAAGAAACAAAAAAAACCCAATAAATCCCAATAGATATTTTGCTGTTATTTCTAGATAATAGAAACTGCTTTGCTAAATTGCCTCATTCAAATTTATAAACAACTTTTTCTTCATATGGTATTGATAATCACACAATAATCTTTAAAATGTGAAAGCAAAACTTGCAAGCTTCATTTAAATGAAATAACATAGCCAAGATGGTTTGCCATTAATTTCTAAATATTCAAATTATACTTCTTTCATACCACTGAAAGTGTTAATTAATCAATTAGAAAGAGATACTTGCCCCTATGCTGACTTAGAGCATACTTATAGCCCTGGTGAATACAGCTTTCTAACATACCACCAGGGAGTAAATTCAACTTTGGGATAATTTGGATTATTAGGTATTTAAAAGTAAAAACTCAGCTAGAATTGCACTTTTAATACAAACAATATTCTATTATGTTGTCAACTCCCTAAGGAGAGTCACTCTTTCTTCCTAGAAGATTTTTTTCCCATTCTCATAGCTAATACACACCATAAGAATTTTAGGTAAGGATAGCAACAACAAAAGGAAATGTTTGTACACACACACACACACACACACACACACACACACTCACACAGACTCACACACACACATACATTGAGATGATTTGTATGACTTGAGAATCAAAAGCCTGCAGCTCAATATTGCTTTGGCTTGAAGAACATATGATCATTTCCTTTCTTGTTCAGCCTTCCTATCATTTTAGAAGGAGTGTTGAAAGAAGAGTGATACACAGAGATATTCACCAGCAAGATACGTGCTCAACATAATTAGATGTTTTCTTCATTTTTCATTTTTATGTTACTTTTCTTGAGATTCTTTAAAACAAGGCCCAGTGAAAGAGCCAACAAGCAGTGATAGGCAGCACCTTTTCTTTCACCATTCTTATTATCTTTTAAAGCAAATATATAGATAGCATACAGTTTCCATCAAAAAGAGATATTGGCTTTTCCTTCTAATTCTGTCTCAAGAATGTCTTCATCATTAAGTGCACCCTGGCTTGTGCGACTTGATACCCACTTGTGTACTCTAATCAATAAAATGCAGTGTTGATCTCTGGATCTTTGAATCCACTGTTAGCAAATATACATACTTTCTCTCTTAAATCTGGTCATGTACATGCCTTGGCTGTATGTTTTCTTTTATGTTATCTGTAAACTAATAGAACTGTATGGAATGGATTTTTCCTATTTTGGCCATTTGAGTATCTTCTCATTTTCTGCAGCATTAAGAAAGAAAATAAGTTTCAATATAGCAAGAAAAAAGAAAAATGTCCACATACCCTCTCAATATTTGAGGGAGACTGAAAACAAATATGTAGCATAAGCAATTAGATCTGGGATTATGTTAAAATAGCTTTTAACTGTTCATATCATTTGAGCTCTGTATTTATATATGGATTTCCTCATAAACTTCAGGGAAACCTTAAATACATCCTCTGAATTAGAGACTGGTCAATACTATTCTCATTTCTGTAGATGGCAAGCTAAGTCTGTGGTTTTGGGCATGGGTTGCAAAGATCAAACTGATGGTAGTTACAAATACCCCAGGAACTTTGCTTCAGGAAAAAAAAAAGTTATTAAACGATACCATACCTGCCACTTTACCTTCTATGTTTGGGAGAATAATTGGAAATAATTGGGATTAATATTAATATCTGTATAGATACAGGGTCTAAATTGTAATTTTTTCCACCTTAAAACTAACCATTACAATACATTTAGTCTTCCTGGGGATATTTTTGGGTTCAATAATTTTAAGCAAACAAGAAACCTAAAAAATATAATAGGCATTCCTGGTTGACTTGCTCGTGCCACTGGCAGCAGTTTGGCAGGTGTTCATGAGTCCTGATGAGACTGTCTTATTAAATTATAAGACAAATTAGTGCTCCTAGATATATTTTGACTAGTTATGTACTGATGGCAACTATAAGTTGTAATTGGCTAGTGTTGACTTTTACTATTGCATCCATGGTTGGTAACTAAATGTAATATAATATAAAGGAAAAAACTGATAAAAATCTTAAAATTATGATTACTTATTCAAGAGCAGTATCTCAGAAAATCCATAGAGATCTCATCCAAGAAATTCTTAATGACTTTATCTTCTTCAATAAGATATATTGTCATTGATGAATTATTTTTAGAATATGTCTTATCATTATGGGTGAATATGTTTTAAAGATATTGCTACACTGAATGGTTTACTGATACTTTGAAACTCATAGCTAGCATGAATACTTCCTGCCACCCTTCAGAAGTTTTGTTTCTGGTCATTTAAGTAGAACATTATATATCCCCATGTGTTTTTTTTATAGAATTATATGAATACAGTATAAAGATGTATAGCATATGCAAAATTTACCAGACAGGCTTGTTAACATGCTGAAAACCATTTAATTTTAAGCTCGGTATTACAAGTAGAAATATCTTTTATTTTATATATAGATATATAGATATGTATCTATATATCTATATATAAATATATCTGTTGTGATATTATATCTAACTTTATCGGACATATTTTAAGGATAGTTTCGAGAAACAAGCATGCACTCAGAGGGGCTAGAGAGATGGCTCAGTGGTTAAGAGCACTGGCTACTCTAAAATAGGTCCTGAGTTCAGTTCCCTGCAACCACATGGTTGCTCACAACCATCTGTAATAGGATCCAGTGCCCTCTTCTAGTGTGTCTGGAGACAGCTACCATGAACTCACATATAATAAATTAATAAATAATAAAAATTATATACAAAAGAATATACTCAGAAAAGTTTGGGGGTTTTATTTATCTTAAAAGACAGATAGGTTGTACTGCTGACATCCTACTTGTATGAGAATATTCAAACAAATATTATATAGAATGCAGAAGCCCTATTACAAGTATTTAAAATATATTATATTTATATTGTATTAAAATGATAATATATTTATATTATACACGTTATTGTGTTCATATGTTCATAACGTCCTTATTAAGGACTTTGTAGATAAATGAAAACATTGAATTTTGAATAAAATATCTGGAAAACACTGTGCTATCTTACATACAAGGCTAGGTTAGGTAATGCTTTAGAAATTCCCTGTATTTTAAACACAAAATTATTGGTTCTTAGAGCTTGTCTTCACATTTGACCATATAGACCATGTTTCTAAATGACAGACTGTGTTTGAAGTCTAGTCAATTGTGATGAAATTAGGTACAACAAAAAATTGTTGATTTTATTCAGTAAATCCTGCCTACTTGGCCCCACAAGAAGTAGCATCTTGATTATGTCGGTCCTGCTGCTTAAGTGCCCGTTTGGGACTATTGTACTGAGCTGTGACAAATTGGACTATCCATAATTTTCTATCATGCCTGATTCTACTATTGTTGTGTGAACATGGATGGCATTATCTTAGCGCAACCACCTGGCTCACCACAATTCAAAGCTGCTGTTACAGCAAAGACAGCAAGAAGGCTGGCTGGTGAATAGGCTTTTGAAGCAGATGGCAAGGAGAAGCAAGCAGTGCTGATTATGAAGGTGACTATCCAGAGGGCACAATTTTTTTTCTCACCAAGCGTTGCTATCAGAAGTAGATTCTGCTTCTTGGAAGCATCTCTCTGTAGAGGTTTGGTACACATAATTCCACCAGGCTATTTCATATGTTGCCAAGCTGTGCTCCCATGCTTCTCAATGCCTTTTAAAGATAAAAGAGTATTTGTCAAATGACCAGACATAGTGTGATATGTTGCATGGAGAGATACTAAACAATAGAATACAGAGAAGAGACTGTCTGAAAGAAAATGTTTGCAAATATGTCGGTGTACAAGACATGGCATGAAGTCAGATAAATCTTTAATAGTAGATATTTTACTAATTGCTATTTGAGATTTAAAAAAAATTTCAGTTAAGTTTAGATTTTCACTGTTATGGTGGTAGATAATTATGCGTTGAACTTGCTTATGAACTATTGAAATAAAGAATAAAATCTTCTGTTCAAAAGGTAGACATCACATGAAATAAATCTTCACAGGAAAAAAAGTATTCTTCTAAAAATAAACCAAATAAGCAAGGAAATTAGAAAGATTTATAGAGCTATTGTTGAAGGTATCAAGAAGTAAAATATACTGTGCATCAAAGCTATATTCCTTATAGAGAATAATCGCTGAAAGATTTTGGTTGTTAAAATGTGTGAGGTCAACACTTGTTTGATGAAAATATTCTGCCTGTATAGGTCCGACTTATCTAACAACTCAAGGCCTTGTTATGATTCTATATGCCGTTTTGGACATTAGAACTTGTAGATTTGAGTAATAAAAGACAACTTCAGAGACTAATTTCCTTGCCTTGTGCTATTAAACTTTTCTAATCCTACAAGCCTTGAATATGTTGACCAGCATGATAGACTTTATCTTGAAAAGCCTTTAGGGAGAGAACCCGATTCTTTGTAAGAAGAGGTTTCTGGCTGGAAATATTAGCACATAATGGAATTCAGAAACGTTTTCTACTATCTTTGTTGGTTTTTAGTTAGAGACAATGCAAGTGAGTGAAATGTGAGTTAATATGCATCTTTATAATCCTCACTGTAATTAATTACAAACTCATCTGGAATTGTATGAATGAAAACAATAGGTAAGAAGATGAGAGCTCCAGAAATTCTCTATGAGCCAGACGTGGTTAGGGCCTGCCCATCTTACACTAATGAAAAGTATGCACCATGTGAGTGGAATGACTAATGTTTTGTTCATAGGAGCATGTGATTCTCAGAGCAACCTTCAGGAGTTATTTTAATCTCTTCATTAAGCAACTGGATTCTGAAGCCGGGCAATGATGGCACACGCCTTTAATCCCAGCACTTGGGAGGCAGAAGCAGGCAGATTTCTGATCTACAGAGTGACCAGCCAGCCTGGTCTACAGCGTGAGTTCCAGGACAGCCAAGACTGTACTGAGAAACCCTGTCTCAAAAATCAAAAAAAAAAAAAAAAAAAAAAAAGCAACTGGATTCTGAGGGGGTAAAAATTACCCACACAACTCCTACAGGTTAAAATGATTCTTATGTATTTTCATAGATGAACTCAGAAAGCTTTTCCCAGAGTGGCCAATCTCCAGTGCTGTAAATATAGTAGATCACTTTGAGGTTTTAGGGTGTGTTATAGAGGATTCAAATTGTCCTATTAACATATGTAATAGCACTCAGCACTCTTTGTTGCCAAATGGAGATATGTGTTATTGATAATACCTAGAGTAACAAATGTGTATTTTTAAAAATACTCTATTTCCATTCTGGGAGGGGATAATGAGTGGATTATAAAAAAATAAAAGTAATAAAAGAAAACAAAAACCTCTATTAAAATTATTATTGTTGTTGTTGTTACTATTTATTAGAAAATTAGAAACAATAAAGACAATGGATATATTTGTCATATTTCTTCATTCAAATCATAATTCCTTTTCTCTTGGGTATTTCTGTCTGAATGGAATTTAAAGTGTTTAGTAACAGTCTTATCAGTATCATAAAATTAAACATCAACCCATTGTCAGATTTCCTAAAACGTAAACATACTTCCACAAACAGGAAGGATGAAGACAGACCATCCATCATCTTCTTTGGCAACTCTAAATCAAGTTCATCCTAGCTTTAATTGTAGAAAGGCTGAGTAGAATGAGGAAAAGAAAGAGAGATATTAAGAAAGATACTATGCATGAGAAGAAACATGGGGAAGGGAAGCTGGGCTGTTTAGGTACAGAGAGTTTCTGTTGCACAGTGCCTCCCACTTTCCTGAGTCATGCACTCAATAAAGGTTAAATTATGCTAATGTTGCTCACTATACTTGTTACTATTATAGTGAAGATGGCAATTAGAGTCTGTAAGGATTCCCTGTATGAGCCCTGCTGGAAAGGGAGATGATAGAAAACAAACCCTAAAAGGAATTTCAGAATTCTGCCAGTCCTTGCTAAAACTATGCATTAGGGTCAGATAAGAATAGGTAAGGCTGTTCAGTATCACTTCCTTTCCCAGAAAACCGTATGGGGTACAGGCAAACTTTAAATAGACATGCAACTCTAGTTGATGTTCAGTCATTCTGTAACTGCCAGAGTTTTAAATTTCAGGCTTTTATGGCTAAAATATGTTTTTCTTTTCCCTTCAGTGGTTAACAGTATTACATAGTCAAGCAGCAGAATGCACCAATGTGTCTATTCTTCCCCAGCATCTCTTAAATTAAGGCTGAACAAAGAACACTAAGGCAGAGAATCTGAGCAAATACATATGAAAAAGGCACCCTAGGATATTTGAGGAGCCCTGTGACACAGCAGATTCTTGCAAATGGGTTTACTAAAAAAAGTGACAAGCTCAGTGGGGAGAGAATGGACTGGTTGACAGCAAAACAAACTAAACAAACCAGAAAAACAAATGTAGCCACTATGTCAAAGTCAAGAGAACTCAGGAATGCTAAGTAAATGAGGAAAAATTTCAAATAAAATGCTTCCTATCCAGACAAAGGAAGCCAATGATTCTCTTTGACTAGAGTATTGAGGCTTTCTTTCAAATTTCTAAATGATTCTTTCTATTGTGGTCTGAAAACAAAAGAAGACAGGAATAAGTTGTGTGTGCTCAGTGCTACCTGGCATTGAGGACAAGTAATACCCCTGATAACAATAGTGTTTTCAGGATGAATGGCTGTGTTAAAAAAAAAAAAAGAGTCAGAAAATTGTATATAGGATAAGCTAGCACACAAAATTTCAACAGTCTGCCCTCCTGGGGATTATCTGTGAATAAAATAAGAATTGTTTTAAACATTTGAACTTGCTGTGGGTCACAGTCTGCTTCCTATTATACTTTGGCTTTAAGTGGAGATAAATATTATAAATATTATAAATATTGTGCTGGTGGAAATGATTGATTAAGTTTCAAACCAGACAATATATTACTTAGGGAAGGTAGATGAAGGGATTTGCAAATGAGTAGAACTTGGTAGAAATCAAGCACATTGTCTTTCATATTGATTTTCCAAACTTTTCTGTGCTTGATTCTAAGTTATATGACTTAAAAAAAGAGAAGATAGTGCTAAAGGTTCAATTTGTTCATATAAAATATTTTTAAAGTAACCTGTTAGGATTAGAAAACAAGAGAAAATTAATTTTAACTAACTTACTTACGAATATTGTTTTATAATCTATAGATATATAGTCTACCATTTTAGGTTTTATATCTTTGATTTTTTTGTAATAATTTATATTATATATAACTCACAAAAATGAAAGGGTAAGTTTTACATACACATACATAAACACCTACTAGTTTATATTTATATTTGTGAACACATTTGAAAGAACATGAGAAAGTCATTCTCAAAGAACTAAAATTATTGTGGTTGTTCATGATTTTTCATTCCTTTGCTCCCAGAAACTATAATTGCTATCTTGTACTTTATGTTACAATTTAGTACTGTTTCTGAAAAACACACTTTATTGCATATATATATCTATTACTGTACAAAAGTCTATGAGCTTTGGTTGCTTTCACTTAATATAGAAATTGAACCACACTTTATTTGGTCTTCTAGATTATCCACTTTTTCCTATTATATTCTTTATAAGTCATCCATTCTCTCTGTTTTTGTTGTACATGGGGAACATTAATTTCACTACTACCACTAGCATGCTTACTATCATGTGCATGTAATATAACATTAATTATTTCCTGAATGGTAATTTTGTCCTTGATTCATTGCCTATTTTGGTTTTTATTAGGAAACATGCCAGTGGGAGCATTTTTGTACAAAATCTTCCACTTCAGATGTAAAAATAGAATTGCTACTTCAAAGAAAATAAATGTGGCATTGAGCATTCATTGTACTAAAGTATGTTATCAGGAAGTTTACAGAATAATACTTTATTCCATTGTATTGGTTTTGTGTTAACTTATACTTTTATTGAAAGGTTTAGAAATTACAACTGACTTGTCTTTTTATAACTTCAAATATTTGACACTTGGGGGCCTTTGAACATCTACCAGTTTAACAGATATAGAAGTATATCTTAATGCCATCTTAATTTACTATTAATGTAGCTGGGCAAAATTTGCCTTTGTAATTTCTTCCTTTATAATTTCTTCTTTTCCATTGCCTTTACAAATTATCTATAATGTTGTCATGTTTTGATCTTTTATTTCCTTTATATAGAAAGGTTTATTTAATATTGTGCAAGATGGATCACAGGTATGACTAAAATTGGTAATACCTGACCATACCTTGAAAAATCTCGCAAATATATATAGTTGCATATGTAATTGAGACTTTTATAATGGTTATCATGTGTACTGACTGAGATGAATAGAAGGCCCTTATACAAATGAAAAGCTGCGCACAGAAAGCTTCTGCTGGCGATTTTTTTAGTACCTTGGCCACAGGTGGGAAAAGAGGAAAGATGGAGTGGTTCCATGGAATCCTGTTCTCAAGCAAATTCAACAATAGAGCTAGAATCCCATTATATGTCATGAAGTGGGGATTCATCTTCTTTTTATTCATGTGGTCAGCTAATTACCTGTTTCTTTCATTGACTATTCTTCCCTTTCTATGTGATCCCCTATAAGACCTCTGTTTTAATGCCAAATTTCAACAGATATCTATCTAAAGAGTATTATCAATTATCTTAATTCATCCAATAGTTCAGGGCCATCAAGTTATATTTTACAGGCTAAATATGACGATTTTTTTAAAAATAAATATTGTAACAGTTTTAGAATTTCCTTTGGGTCTTTTAGGTATTATGATCATCTATTTATGTAGTTGGAACAGAAAACATATGGTTCATAAAGCATAAAATATGTATTATTTCCAAAATGTTTATTAAGATATTATAGCTTTGTAGGTTTAACATGAACTTGCATTGGTTATAGTCTACATGTCTATAACATTTCAACCGTGTATGAGTTATCAACTTTCCGTCACAAGTAACTTAGCCAGGGAACGTTCAGACATAAGACTTATGTCAAATAGAAGTATAGCTACTATATCTCATCAAAGATGCTTCTTTTCACATGAGCTGGAGATTGTTACAGAGATCCACAAGTGATCAAAATGCAGAGGATGTGACTGACTATGGATGTTCAATCAATATGAATACACCTGAAAGGCAACCCTTACACCTAAAGGTCCATGACAATCATAGAAGTGTGGGGAGAAAGATGATAAGAGCTAAAGGCCCAGGCTACCTATCTCCTAGATATGACATGGAACATCATGAAATATTAACAGTGCAGAGCCAAACAAGCCTGGCATAATGGTAATACAGTTGACAGGGGCAGGGTCTGCACAGGGTCCTACCCATAGATGAGGAGCTTTAGGTCGTCAGTAGCTTTTGGAAGTGGGTATTAGTTTGCTTCTATTCCTATGATAAATTACCAAAATCCTCTTGGAGAGTGTCTTAGAGTTTTACTGCTGTGAATAGAGGCCATGAGCAAGGCAACTTTTATAGGACAACATTTAACTGGTTGAGAGGTTCAGAGGTTCAGATCATCTAGGTGGGAACATGGCAGCATCTATACAAGCATAGTACAGGAGGAATGAGAATTCTACATCTTGATCTGAAGACTGCCAAGAGAATACTAGGTTCCAGGCAACTAGGATGAGGGTGTTAAAACCCACACCCACAGTAACAACAGCCAACCCATTTCAATAAAGCCTAACCTACCCTAACAGGGCCACACCTTGTAATAGTGCCACTCTCTGGGCTGAGCATATACAAGCTATAACAGAGAGTAAATGGGTTATCTGGCTTATACTTCTGAATTCAACCTTGGTGGAAGATATTATGCCAGAACCTGAAGACAGGAATCTGGAAGAAAGAACAGAAGCAAAGTCTGTAAAGGAATGCTGTCTAGACTCTTTTCCCCATGGCTTGTCCAGCCTGATTTATTTTACCATACAGGCCTACCTGCACAGGGGTGGCACCACTTACAATGAGGTAAGCTATCCCATATGAGTCATAAATCAAGAAAATGCTCTAAAGACATGCTTACAGCAATACCTGTGCATGGCAGTGTGCATGTCAGTAAAGGAGATATCTACTCAGTTACAATGGCAGGAAATGATTTACTAATGTTAACCTTTTTTGTTTATCATTGAGAAAAAGGTATGTGTAAACTCAGACATAGAGCACCCATCTTTCCAAGTCCAGATTAGTTCTATATGTTTATTTCTAAACCAGCCATTGCCTAGGTGAACAATAGTGTCATGATTAATGTACTAGTTATATATCTATTTCAGTAATGGTGTAAAACAAATATTTCCAATATATCAGATTCTTCCCCTGTGAAATATCTCTCCTACTCAGGTCCTCAGGTCATATGATGTAGCTTTGACTTCAGAATACAGGTCAGACAAGGGGACTTCCCTCCTTGATTCACTTTGGAACTAATGGCTACCTCAACTGTGCTTTTCTACTGGGGCAGACAAAATCTTCCAGAGGGGAGACAAAACTGTGCAGGGACATTGAGGGCCACTGGCACATGTTATGCCTGCTTTCCAAATTATTGGCCAAAAGAAATTGCTAAGAAAAATCTTGTAATAATGACAGACAAAAGAAACCTCAATTTACATGGGAAGATATTGTAAGGTTATGTAACAAAAGGGTACAGCTGTAAAATTTTATCACAAGGAAGGAGGAAGGGTTGAAACAATAAATAGTATTTTAGTTAGCTCAAATGATTAAATATCTTTTATTGAATGATATAATATACTTCCTATTGTGTTATCACCACTTGAAATAAACATGCCATAAAGAATCTCATGTTAAGAGAGAAACAGTCTCTGGATTGTCCTTCCTTTGTTGTCTGCTCCACACTTTGTCTCTGCAACTCCTTCCATGAGTATTTTGTTCCCACTTCTAAGAAGGAATGAAGTATCCACACTTTGGTCTTCCTTGTTCTTGAGTTTCTTGTGGTTTGTGGATTGTACTTTGAGTATTCTGAGCTTCTGGGCTAATATCCACTTATCAGAGAATGCACACCATATGTGTTCTATTGTGATTGGGTTACCTCACTCAGGATGATATTTACCAGATATATTCATTTGCCTAAGAATTTCATAAATTCATTATTTTTAATAGGTGAGTACTCCATTGTGTAGATGTACCACATTTTCTGTATCCATTCCCCTGTTGAGAGACATCTGGGTTGTTTCCAGTTTCTGACTATTATAAATAAGGCTGCTATGAACATAGTGGAGCATGTGTCCTTATTACAAGTTGGAACATCTTTTGGGTATATGCCCAGGAGTGGTATAGCTGGGTCCTCTGGTAGTACTATGTCCAATTTCCTGAGCAACCACCAAAGTGATTTCCAGAGTGGTTGTATCAGTTTGCAATCCCACCAGCAACGAAGAAGTGTTCCTCTTTCTCCACAACCTCGCCAGCATCTGCTGTCACTTGAGTTTTTGATGTTAGCCCTTTTGACTGCTGTCAGGTGGAATCTCTGGGTTGTTTTGATTTGCATTTTGCTGATGACCAAGGATGTTGAACATCTCTTTAGGTGCCTCTCAGCCATTCAGTATTTCTCAGTTGAGAATTCTTTGTTTAGCTCTGTGCCTTCCCATATTCAACCATCAAACCCAGACACTATTGTGGATGCCAGCAAGTGCTGGGTAACAGGAGCCTGATAAAGCTGTCTCCTGAGAGGCACTGCCAGTGCTCAACTAATACAGAAGCAGAGGCTCACAGCCATTCTTTGGACTGAGCACAGGGTCCCCAATGAAGGAGCTAGAGAAAGGACCCAAGGAGCTGAAGGGTTTGCAGCCACTTAGGATGAACAACAATATGAACTAACGAGTAACCTCAGAGCTCTCAGGGACTAAACCACCAACCAAAGACTACACATGGTGGGACTCATGGCTCCAGCAGCATATGTATAGCAGAGGATGACCTAGTAGGTCATCAATGGGAGGAGAGACCCTTGGTCCTGTGAAGGTTCTATGCCCCAGTGTAGGGAAATGCCAGGGCCAAGAAGTGGGAGAGGTTGAGTTGGTGACCAGGGGGAGGGGTGACGGAAGAGGGTTTTGTTTTTTGGGTTTTTTTCTTTTTTAGGGGAACTGGGAAAGAACATATCATTTGAAATGTAAATAAAGAAAATATCTAATAAAAAAGAGAGAAACAAAATACTATACGGCATTTTATTTTACTTTTTTAACTATAGTATTCTAACTCCTATTGTGACAGTCCAGAAAACAAAAAATTCAAGAACCTCATTTTAAACACTATCACAAAGACAAATGACTAGAATAATAAAAAGCATTTAAAATATTTTGCTGAAGTTGCTTATCAGGTTTAGGAGTTCCCTGGTAGAATTTTGGGGGTCACTTAAGTATAGGATCATATCATTTGCAAATAGTGATAATTTGAATTTGTCCTTTCCAATTTGTATCCCTTTGATCTCCTTTTGTTGTGTAATTGATCTGGCTAGGATTTCAAGTACAGTATAGAATTCATAGGGAGAGAGTGAGCAGCTTTATCTAGTCCTTGATTTTAGTGGAATTGCTTCAAGTTTCTCTCCATTTACTTTGGTGTTGGCTACTGGTTTGCTGTATATTGCTTTTACTATGTTTAGGTATGGATCATGAATTCCTGATCTTTCCAAGACTTTTATCATGAAGGGGTGTTGGATTTTGTCAAATGCTTTCTCAGCACCTAATGAAATGGACATATGTTTTTTTTCTTTGAGTTTGTTTATATAGTAAATTATATTGATGGACTTCCATATATTGAACCATCCCTGCATCCCTGGGATGAAGCCTACTTGATCATTGATAGATGATCATTTGGGATTCAGTTTGTAAGAATTTTATTGAGTATTTTTGCATTGATATTCATAAGGGAAGTTGGTCTGAATTTCTCTTTCTTTGTTGGGTTTTTGTGTGGTTTAGGTATCAGAGTAACTGTGGCTTCATAGTACGGATTGGATAGAGTATCTTCTGTTTCCATTTTGTGGAATATTTTGAGGAGGATTGGTATTAGGTCTTCTTTGAAGGTCTGATTAAACTCTGCACTAAACCCATCTGGTCCTGGGCTTTTTGTTTTGTTTGGGAGACTATTAATGACTATTTCTGTTTTGTTAGGGGATATGGGATGGTTTAGGTCATTTATCTGACCTTGATTTAACTCTGGTACCTGGTATCTAACTAGAAAATTGTCCATTTCATCCAGGTTTTTCAGTTTTGTTGAATATAGGCTTTTGTAGTAGGAACTGATGATTTTTTTGGAATTCCTCAGTTTCTGTTATGTGTCTCTTGGACACATGATCCACTATGTTCATAGCACCCTTATTTATAGTAGCCAAAATCTGTAAAAATTACAGATGTCCCTCAACGGAGGAATGGATACAGAAAATGTAGTACATTTACACAACTGAGTGCTATTCAGCTATTAAAAACAATGAATTTATGAAATTTTTAGGGAAATGGATGGATATGGAGGATATCATCCTGAGTGAGGTAACCCAGTCACAAAAGAACACACATGGCGTACACTCACTGAGAAGTGGATATTAGTTCAGAAGCTCAGAATACCGAAGATACAATCCACAAACCACAAGAAATTGAAGAGGGAAAACCAAAGTGTGGATACTTCGATCCTTCTTAGAAGGGGGGACAAAATACCCATGGGAGGAGTTGCAGAAACAAAGTGTGGAACATAAACTGAAGGAATGACATTGCAGAGAATGCCCCATCTGAGGATCCTTCCCATATTCAATCACCAAACCCAGACACTAGTATGGGTGCCAGCAAGTTCTGGCTGTCAGAGCCTGATATAGCTGTCTCCTAAGAGGCTCTGACAGTGCCGAACTAATAGAGGCATGGAGGCTCACAGTCATCCATTGGACTGAGAACAGGGTCCCCAATGAAGGATCTAGATAAAGGACCCAAGGAGCTTAAGGGGTTTATAGCCCCATAGGAGGAATAACAATATGAACTAACCAGTACCCCCAGAGCTCCCAGGGACTAAACCACCAACCAAAGAGTACACATGGTGGGACTCATGGCTCCAGCTGCATATGTAGCAGAGGATGGCCTAGTCAGACATCAATGGGAGGAAAGGCCCTTGGTCCTGTGATGGCTCTGTGCCTCACTGTGGGAAAATACCAGGGCCAGGAAGTGAGAGAGATTGGTGAGCAGGAGAAGGTGGGAGAGAATAAGGATTTTTTTTTTTTTTTTTTTTTTAGGGGAAACCAGGAAAAAGGAGAACATTTGAAATGTAAATAAACAAAATATCTAATAAAAATAAAATAAAATATTTTTCACCATATAAGTTATATAGATAACTGTCTTAAATGCAGTAGCTTACCTATTTACTCACAACCAACAGGGAGCTGACACAAGTGTCTCACATCTCAGTCCTTGCCACTCAGAAGTAACATCTTAAATATTTACCATTCAACATTACATAGGCATCGCTCTTTAATTTCATTGTTCTCATATAAAAGATTTCCTCTTAATTTTTCCTTTATAGAAACACATTCAATAACAATTCTTCCTACTCTTTGAAAACTGTACCTCTTAGAAGAGATACAACAATTGAGTTTCTTTGCTTACCTGTTATTGTTATTGAGAATTGTTTTCTTGATTTGATCTTAAGTCAGACGAAATGATATTTTTGAATTGAGAACATTGCCAGCACATCTATCAAGCCTTCTTCTTGGAATTAAGCTGATTTTTTGTTCTCTAAATTGTTTTATGTATCTTGAAAGGTCATTAAAAATAAATCTTTTTATACATTGTTCTATCTAATTGTGCTATTTTTTTCAAATCGTATCTTATTAATGAGGATAATATTTGTGTGTGCATGTTATAGTTACAAGTGGGCTTCTGACCATTAGCACAGGCTGGGAGAGCGGCAGTACACCCCTGAGCTTCAGGCCACTGGAGCATGTAGAGATACAGGAGGCACTGGGGCCGGACATAAGGAAGACAGTTTTATAGAGCAGATTACAAGGCTCCCGGGAGCTGTCATAAGCTGCAAAATGGCGCTAAAGGAACACATGCAGAAAACCACCACAGAAAGACAGATGGATGGGCTGCCCCATAACCAGCTTTAGAGGATTGGGAAATAGCGTCCTTGAGGAAAGATTAAATAAATAATAAACTGCTGCAGTGACAACTCACAGCTAGATCACCAGCAGAATGGTGGCACATCCTGTAAAAGTTTGAGCAGTAGGATGCAGCTGCTGCAGAAGATCATTCTAAAAGTTTTGAGTAAGTAAACAAAAACAAAACACCAACAAAAACCGAGTAAAGTGATTCTAATTGAGGATTACAAGTAGTGCTTTCAAACTCCAGAAGAGAAATTAATGTTAAATCATCAGTCTGCTTTTACCCTACTGTTTTTCAGGTGAGCACATTATTGTGATCATAATAAAAGAATATGTAGACAGTTGTGGAAATTTAAGTCTGAAATGAAATTTAAGTTATATAATCTTTTCAAACTAATTTAAAGCTAAACTTTATTATTAATGCAACAGGGGTTTAGTGCAACAATTTGTCCATTAAAATTTGAGGATATATGTTTCTCTCTGAGATCTCTGGAGTGATAAGGCAAGAATGTATAAACATACAAGTTAGAGTATGCATGCTCAGATAATTCATTTTCAAACACTAATAATAATAATAATAATAACAACAACAACAACAACAATAGTAAAAGAAAACTCACTGGCATCATCTAAAATAAATGATATTATGTTGGCAATTTTGCCTGCTACTAAGTCACTGGAACTGCAGACTCCCCTACATTAGAGATATTGTTAATGCGCTTATGATTTAGTATATGTACTTTCTAAGTCTTGCATAACATATGAGCACAAACTGAGTTACTCAGTCTTTAAAAAGGAGTCATCCAGTGTTCATTATTGCCAGAAGTCTAAAATTAGGATGCCAAGTAATTTGGTTTCTTTTGGTTATTTTAAGAATCATTTCGAGTTTTGGACACCCTACTACTGGCCCTCTTTCCCATTCCTCAGCATGTAGATGTACCATGACTTTTACTCTGCCTGTGTAATCACATAATGTTAAAAATTCAATTTCTTTCAGTGAAGAACAGAGTTTATATTATGTATGTTGAGTGACTTTTCTGTGGAACAAAAGAATAAATGTCTATTTACCAGTGAAATTATTCACCCATTCTACCTAAGTGAACTAACGAATTTATTGGAGTTATTATGACTTCTTACAGAAGGATGGCTGAGGAATGTGAACCGTTAATAGGAGTAGACTCTAAGGCAAATTATGTTACAGAAACTCTCACATTGTATGGGTCATGATTCACAAATAGCATTCAAGTTCTCTGTTATTTACAGGTAAGACTCATATACCAGTGTCTCCATGTGTCCTGGCAACTGTTTCCTATTTAAATCAACTTAGAAAGTAGCCTTGTCAATCTTTACCTTTATGAATGTTCCAGGTCTTGGAAGTCTTCTAAGCTTCTGTGGTGTGCAGATTTGTCTGAAGAGATATAACACAAATATCTATTTATCCCTAGATAAATACCTGAATACATACAAGGTAATGATTCTACTAAGATCCAATTTGGTGAACCAATGGGCTTATTAGTGTTACTTACATGAGTCCCAGTGAGAGGTAACTTATGGGAGCTTGGGTAACTCAAAGGCAGCTGCTTTACCACAAAGTTCCCAGCAGTTTGGTGATGGGTCAGAAAAATTGTGTCACTGAGTTCTCTGCCTGACTTGAATGCAGTATGACAAGTTAAAGATTATTATCTACAACCCTTATGATTTATACAATCAGGTGGAAAGGAAAAAAAAAACACTCATAATCTAGTCAGTCTTAGGGAATTCTTGAGAATTGAGAATTGTTTATTTTCTGAATCTCAGTGAGCCTCCTTCTATGGTAGAATGTTTTACTTCAGAATGAATCCCTAAGACAATAACTCTCTGAGCCTGGTAATATTGTGTTAGTCAGCTGAGTGGCACATGCTTTCTTCTTCCCAAGTTGAAGAAATGTGTGTGTGTGTGTGTGTGTGTGTGTGTGTGCGCGCATATGTTTCACCAATGTGTGAATACTAGTCTGTGGCTGGTAAAAGTTGACTTCAAGAATTTTCTTTCTTTTTTCTTTTTCTTTTTTTCTTTTTTTTTTTCTTTTTTTGATTTTTTGAGACAGAGTTTCTCTGTATAGCCCTGGCTATCCTGGAACTCACTCTGTAGACCAGGCTGGCCTTGAACTCAGAAATCCACCTGCCTCTTCCTCCCAAGTGCTGGGATTAAAGACGTGCGTCACCACTGCCCGACTTCAAGAATTTTATATATATCTATTTACCTTTTTTGGTCAGCACATGATTTCTAAGTGAAACTGATTTA
Source organism: Montemys delectorum (assembly GCA_019843815.1). Classification (NCBI taxonomy): domain Eukaryota; kingdom Metazoa; phylum Chordata; class Mammalia; order Rodentia; family Muridae; genus Montemys; species Montemys delectorum. The sequence continues at coordinate 23,984 of JADRCD010205896.1, read as the reverse complement.
CTGTTTAAGCTAGTTTGGGTGAGCACTTGTTGTGGCTGTTAGCACTGGAATTACTGGAACTTGCTTCTCTGTCCATTCTTCTTTTATTCTGAAGATCCAAACTCAGGTATTTATTATTTTGTAACAAGCAATTTTTCCACTGAGCTTTCATGCTATCCCTTAAAAACATCATCTAATGTTACTCCTGATGTTCTTTTGTACATGATTTTATTAGTCAAATCATCTTAACTATAATTTGGATCATTATTAATATATTTTATTTTGTTTTAATTCTTTTTAAAGACTTATTTATTATTATATCTACATATACTGTAGCTGTCTTTAGATGTACCAGAAGAGGTCGTCAGTTTTCACTATGGATGGTTGTGAGCCACCATGTGGTTGCTGGGATTTGAACTTAGGACCTTTGGAAGAACAGTCCGTGCTCTTAACCACTGAGCCATCTCTCCAGCTCAACAGATTTTAAATGTATGAAGTTACTTAAATATTTAGGAGAATTTTTTTAAGACAAGGGGATAGGTTTTGTTAACTGGAGTAGAAATCCATGTCCAAATAGATTTTTAACGTATCTTCATTGATAAGTATAGAGAGAAATGTCTTTATACATCCACATGAATTTAGCTTTTTTCTCTTCCCTTCAACTTTCCTTTCAACACTAAGACAGTGTTATGTATGATTTCTCATTGATATTCTGTAGGTACATTAGTGCTTACTTCTCATGTCATGGAAAGAGTTCACAATGAACAAAATCACAAATGTCTTTCTAAATTTTGCATTGAACGTAGTTTATCCGAAGTCCATTGCTTTTTAAATAAGATTTAATTTTCCAAATGGTTTAACAGTGTGAAAACTAATATTTTACTGATATTGTGAAAAAAAAAAAAAAACCTTACCATAATAGGCACCCTGATGCATCTGGAATTTTATTAAAATCCAGCATCCTTGGCTGCTCTCCTCTGGCTTTCTGCAGTGGTACCATCCGGATGTGATTGCTCTCCTCTGAGTTGTTCCTTTCAGTCTTTTTTTTTTCTTTCTGTTTTTTATTAGATGTTTTCTTTATTTACATGTCATACAATATCTCCTTTCCTAGGTTCCCCTCCAAAAATAAAAGAAATAAAATAAAATAAACAAAACAAAACAAAAACAGAAACCAACCCTTGTTCCCTCCCCCTTCCCCATGCTCACTACTCCACCCTTTCAGTCTTCTAAAAGCTGCTTTCGGAGGTAGGATTTTTTTCCCAAATCCTAACAAGTGGATTTGCTGCTGCAAAGATCACCGCAACACAGATGATAGTTTTGACTAGTGCCAACACAGTAATGTAAAACCAGGGTTCAGAGGGTGATCTGATGACCTCAGCAGCTTTCTTTCTCTCAATGATCTCTTCCAATTAATGAAAAGGAGGTCAAACTCCAACCCCTAAACATACCTGTGGCTAAGTTTCTTTGGAATAAATTCTACTCATATAACCGAGAACCCCTGTCAGCTCTTGGGTTTTGTTTTTGTTTCTCTCTTTTGGATAGTAATTAGTTAAAAACAAATATCAACACTTTTTTTGTGATTGTAGAATAGAAGTAAGTATTGCATATGAAATTCCCTGATTGTATTTGTATTTCAGTCCTATTATTTCCTGAGTAACCATTGGCAGGTTTTTTTTTTTTTTTTTTTTTTTTTTGCCAATTAAAGCCATATACAATTTATCACAACTTCCCAATGTTAAAACATGTCCGTGTTACACAGTCCATTTACACAGGTGTACATGTACACAATCAGTGAAGTAGAGTGAGCCACCAGCCTTAGGGTAAAACATCCCTTGTAAGTATTATAAAATCTAAATGTCACTCTGAATCTTTTAGAAAGTTAATTCAGCTACAAACTACAGAAAGGAGATAAATCTCAGTCATGAACAAAACTACAGGAAACTGCAGATGTTTGCATCCTCTTCACCCGAGCCATTAGATCATGCTGCTGAGATGGCACCCTCTGTCCCACAAACAGACTGTCATTTACGGTATCTTCATGCACCCTAGTGTATGCAAAGGTAGTAAGCCTATCCAGGATGTTCCACTAAGAGCACATCGTACTGGGGAGGCAGAAGTGGGAGGATCAGAAGTTCAAGGTCATCATTCATCTGCAGTAAAGTCAAGGCCAACCCAGGCTGTGTGAAACTGCCCTTTAAAAAGCAACAGAGTTTCAACTTAAATGTTTCTCTCAGTTCTGTTCATTTTCTCAAGAAGGGAAAGAGAGCAGCGGTGACTTGTCACTCTTTGTCAAGGAGCTTGCTCTGGGTCTCAGATGAGGAGGCCCGCAGCCCTACTGTGTCCGCGAGGTTCTGCTGGCCGATCCATTCACCATCAGGCCGTCTTTCCCGTCTCCTACAAGCACCCATGTCATACGCCCACACGGTGTCGATGCCCTCTCCAATGGTGTGGTCTGGAGTCCAGTGTGGGAATGGGAACTGACAGGCAATGAATGACTCTAGCTCTATCGTCAAGCTCCAGCTCAAGCTTCTTCTCCAGCTGCGGCATCATCATCTGGGGCACACCAAAAATAACGACATTGGAGTACTGTGCAAAGGTGACCTTCCATAGATCTGAAATATAAAACTTGGCAGAGCCATGCACGCCTTCCCTCCAGGCACGGTATCTGGAGTACCACACCAGCCACGGATTCAGTTCATACCCCACAGCTTGGAAGCCCTCCTTTGCAGCTGCAATCACCTACTCGCTCCATCCCGCGAAACTTCCCTCATTGGCAGTTTTAAGTTGAAAATATTGACACAAATTTTCTAGAGACATGGTGCCCTTACCCACTGAACTATCTCTGTAGACTCGGAGTTCTGGATTCAGGAGGACGTGCCTTAGGCAATACTGTCAAACCCATGTGATCATAAATTTAAGTACAGTTAGTAGTAAGATAGCAACTCTAATAATAATTGAGGGAAGAAGTCACTTAAGCACTAAATTTGCTTTAAAAAGTATACTATAAGCAGTAAAAGTTTAAAAAAAAAACTACTTCATAAATAAATTGTTCATGGTCCTGGAGATATTCATCATGGTCTTTATCATTTTAAAAACTCAAAATTGTCTTCAACATTCCCCATGATAGACTTAGCTTCCCAAAACAACCCCATTCTGCACTGTTTATAAACATACTACCTTATTTGAAAGCCGGTCTATGGCCATGGACAATGTAGGACCACAGTGTAGAAAGAATTCTGAGCTGGGACTCTTCTGGAGAAGCCAAAATCATCTTTTATTGCAACTGGAACTGACAATTATATAGTTTAATGACTGAACTGATCTTTATATTTGGCTGTGAAATTAATTGAGGACTAATCATTAAAGCTAGTATGTTTCCTAACAAGTAAGAGAAATTTGTGCATATATCCCTTGTCCTTTTTATACTTTATTTTTGTGTATTAGTATACTACTATAGTAACTTTTGATGTTTTAACTTGATCTCTTCTGCACTGTAGCTTTGACTGAGTTGCACCATAATTAATTGGCATGCCTTAGACGTGTGGATTAATTCTGACAACTCTTAAGATGCACAATAATATTAACTTGGTTGTATATTCTCTGTGCACAATATCTGCAATGGCTTGAACTTGCAATGACATGTCTCTGAAATCTTAGAGATGTTTGCTCCTTTGTTAGACCTTTCTTGTTAGACGTAGCAAATTGATTCTTTGTCATTTTATCCCAAGGCCATGACTTTGCCCAATCTCCAAATTTGTTCTTATCCTACAGTCTCAGTACAGTATTCTGTCATTGTTCACTGACCATCTTTTTAATAAAATATTTTGGAATCTTTGACCAATTTCTTAAGCCTTTCTATTAGTTTGATTCCTATCTAGAGATCTTATTAAAATGAATATTCTGAATCAATAGACCTGGATTAGGTTAATGTTCTGAATTTTTTGGTAGCCATGGATCCCAGTGATATTATCTCACAGAACATGCTTTGAGTACTAGGAATTAAATGATATTATGCGATAGCTAGACAGTGCTAGCTGTTATTATGCTCATAGTATACATACATTGTTTTTATATTGTAACAAATGCTGGCTTATGGGTTGACTCTGACATATGTTACCTTTTAAAAATACTTCATAATGGGTTTACTATAAAATATACTTAAATTTGCATATCTATTAATGTGTGAATATGCAATATGTGTGCCAATACCTATGGAAATCAGATGAGACTGTCAGAGCCCCTAAATCTAGAGTTACAGGTGGTTGTGGACTGCTCAGCCTGTGTGCTATGATCTAAACATCCCCTTTGGAAGAGAAGCAGGCACTTCTCTGAACTTAAAAGTCATCTCCAGCCTCCTTGTTAATTTTCAAAGCTGAACATATTATGAAATTTTATTTTGCAAAATACTTGATGACTGAAAACATCAAGTGTGATGAGCTCAAATTTGAATTTAGAACATTCTAAGATGTATATGTACATTTAATATTAAAATAAAGTTTTCCCATTGTCAAACATATTTTGAGTTTTTTTCCTTAATCTGAATAAGAGAAAAAATTATTGGCCATTTATGATGCTAGACTAAAATTTCAGAAATAATAAAAAGTTACATTACTAAGTCTTAGAAATTGTGACATTGGCTTATATGCAGCCTATGAGAACTTCAAAGGAATATAGTCCTGGACTTCACATTGACAATATAAGTCAATTCATTTACTGTTTTGTACAGAAATAGCATTTTCAAATTCTATGATACATTTTTATATTCAATGAAATGCTTTAGCAAAACTACATCCACAATTTATATTAGGACATATGAAAGCCTCTTGCACAATTAAGAATGTATCAAGGGTGATGCTTCCTTTCTATGTCAAAAACCTATGCGTCAGAGGCTGTGGAGACAGCTCAACTCTTAGGAGCTCTTACTGTTCTATCACAGGACCAGAGCTTAGAGCCCATCATTCACCTTGAGTGACTCACAAGTAATTGTAATTCCAGACCCAAAGGTTTGAACACCTTTTTCCAACAACAAGTACACACACACAAGTACATTCATGCAAACAAATATACATACACACATACATACATATATACATACATACACACCCATATTCACACACACACACACACACACACACACACACACACACACACACACAAATAAAGTAGTTCTTAGTTGGATTATTTTTAACACTAGATTTGGGACTAATCTGGCACCTTTTATGATACTTCCTGTTCTAACCACTCTGTCCTAAGATTTTAATAAAACCACTACATCGATCTAAACTATGACTGCTTACAGATATGCCATCCTCAGTTTTATCTTGTATAATATAGATAAATTCTATTAATGTAAAAAAAGTGAAAATGCACGCAACCATCCTAATCTTTCCTCACAAGTGAAAAACAGAAACTGTTTGCTGTTTCAAATTAATTTGCAGCAGCCTAGTCACATGAAATTTGCAATAAGCAGGTAGTTAGTATGCTTTAAATCCATAGGAGTTAAAGAGGAAAAAGCCAGCATTCCCTGAACAAATACTTCTGAAAAGGGAAACTGTTCACAGGAAGCTACCAAGCCGTAAGAACTATATTTTGATAATTTTTTCTCCATTAGATCATGGATTATACTTTAGTATACCTTTTAATGTATAGTGGGGAGGCCACAACATGTCAAATACATTTAATTTTTAGAGAAGAGGGGACATGATTTCTTTGTTTGTAGCTTATTTTTCTCCAGGAAAATAACATGAAAACCTGTCATAGTGTAATGAAAAAATATATAAAAGTAGATAATTTATAAAACTTAAATTTTTTATCTAATGTTTCTGGAGACTAGATCATGTAAGTGCCTAAGCAAGTTTGATAGACTTGTTTTGACAAGATAGGTGGCACCTTGAACCATGGTTCCTCCAGGGAAAATTACTGTTCCATTCTCAAGCGTGGAAGAGCAAAGTGACAAACCAATTTCCTAATTTATTTTACTTGAAGGTTCTAGATAGTCTGACTAAAAATGATAATGCAAAAAAATGGACAAAAATATGAATTTGAGAATCCTTTTGAGACTCAAGTTGTATTAATAAAAGTATTGCACACCTTGTACTGAACCATAAATTTGCCCCAGCTACACTTGTAGAACTGCAGGAGTGGCCTATGTTGTGGGGCCTGTGTCTCTCTCCTGCTGCCAATCGCTGAGGCTCTCTGCTGTAGAGGTCTGGAACTGCATGGTACATTAGTTAGTTAAAAGGAGGCAATGCATAAATGAGATATTTTATTATAGGAAAGAGAAAATAGGACGATCATGTAAAGAGAAAGAAAGGAGAGGAAGGAGCAGAGAAGAGAAGGAGAGAGAGAGAGAAAGGAAAGAAAGGAAGCAAGAGAGCAAGAAGTCAAGTGAGAGAACAAAGCACAAGAGAGAGGGGAAGAAGGCAAGAAGGCAAGAGAGGAAAGAGGGCAAGAGAAAGAGGAGGGGGTTTATGTTGTGTGAGGCATGGCTATCTGTCTCTGGGATGGGCCATGCCTGGCTGTGGTCAGATGACAGGGGGTATGGTCCTGCTAGTATGCTGGGAGCTTGGGTTATTGTCTACCTGATAGAGCACACATCTCATGCGGGGGCAGCTGTGAGAGTTTGTGACTGAAACAGGAGCAAAGGACCCAAGAGTAATAGCTGAACTTCTGCCCCTTGAAAGCAGAAAGTGCCCACTGGGGCTCCAGGGTTCCAAGCCTATTACTTGATTGGGACTAGGTTGCCTGAACAGACCACTGCCCTACACCATATATCAAAGTATACCTGTCTGTGTACAAGCATGCATGTGTGCATGAATGTGTGTGCATGGGTGGATATATGCATAGGTGTAGATGCATATTTGTATGCATATGTTTATACTGACATACACACATACACATATATGTATATACATACGCTCATGTATTTATCAGTGTCCATTAATAAAAATCAGCATTACATAGATTCTAGACACAGGGTAAGGCAGATGAGAACAGAGGTTTATATCCTCACATATAATCACTAATTTTCCTTGTGAAAATCCCCGGCACAGATATCTGAATCACAGTTTTGTATTTTGTTTCTGCTTGGATAAATTGTGAACATTTCAATTTAAAAATTCACAGCATTATCCTTTGCTTCACTTTTCTATATCCTGACTGTGGTTTTGTCCATTGAGTATAGAGTATGACTGTCAATGTATTCTGCCTAATCATGTGTCTTTTGTCTCAACTATGATACCAGTATTTTTCAGTATGCCAGCAAAACCTTATGGCTTCTAATCAAAACCAATGTATGTCTAATGTAGATCATCTTTCTGTAATCATTTTTGTGCTTACTAACTCAAATAGTGTTTTTGGAGAAACCTTATATCATTTTTCAGACTACCATTTTGTATTGATATTTGCCCTTCCTTAAAACATCTAGTTAAAGTTGGATATTTTTTTAAAAAATACTTTGGTGAATTTTATTAATCTTCAAAATACTTCCCTACGTTTGATGAGTATATTTGAATATAAAAAAAGTTTTTAAAGTTTTATTTCTGCCAAGCTTCTGTTAATAGTCAATTCATTTATTAATTCATATCAAAACTATTTATTCTGCATATACTGTATGTCAAAAGAATAGTAGTTTTACTGAGAATTCAAATTAATAATACAATCCTAAGACATAAAATTAATTTACTTTGTTGGTGAAATTATTTGATAAAATTAGAATTGATTTACCTCCTACATTTTCAAATGTAATCCTATAATGAAAGGCAATATACTCCATATAATATCTTCTTGTTTATTAACCATTAATCACAGTTATGGCAGACATAGCCAGGAGGAAGCCCTGTGCTAGACCACTTACTGTGTAATTAAATGTTGTTCTCTTGCAATGTTCTCTTTCACAAGAGGTTCTTTTCACTGTATTGAAAATAATTATTTCATTATAATAAGTAGTTTATGGATAGCATTCTGTGATGTTTCTAGAAGTGAATAGTATGAAAAACTAGAATTTAAAGTATAAACAGCCCATTTTCAGGACTTTAAAAATCCACAGACTTGATAATATAAAAGTTAAAGTTATAAGCCACTGTCACATTACTTAAGGGATTATTTTATAAATATGCCAAGCAAAGTTAAAATATACATATAGTGAAATAATCCTTGGTAACATTGTTTTGGAAAATACTTAAGAATTAATATAATGTACAATTTCAACACTGACTGCACTTCATGTTGTATTGTAGTTGATTTTAAAATGTTTGGGACATCAGAGGACAAAATATACCTTTTAAAACTTGCTTCTTTTACATGTAATGAAAATAAGAGACTGTGGTTTGCTCAGCCCTCAATGGGACATCTATAAAACACTCTCTTCCAAGTTTTAAGAAGGAGTGAGGCTCAAAGATTGTTAGAGAGAGAAGAGCAATTCAAGGAAGCTTGTTTTCTTGACAGAACAAGGCAGTTGCATGTAAAAACATACAGTGATTGTGAAAGCACACACGAATCTCATGAAAGCACAGTCAGACCGAATCCTGCCATAGAGGGAGAAAGTGGTATGGAATGCCACGGAATGGGTGCTACTTTCATTTGTTAACTGCTGTGAGTTTTTGAGTCAGATGTGTTTAAAGGTGTAGCCCTTGGTAGATCAACTATATGCTAAGGAAGCCCCACTCCCAAAAGAAGTTAGATAACACAAAATGAACTCAATGGGAAGAAAACAAGAAGAAAAAAATCACACTTTTGTGTCATCATAAGGACTTGGTCTCTTGTTCTGTTTAAAATTGAGACTAATAAACCATGATAGTAGAGAAATCCATGCAATGAGTTTTGTTAAAAGTATTGCATTAGCTCCAATTGATGACTATAGGCATGTGATGAAGTGGGAGAATGTAAGAAAAATACCACAATTATCCTTATAATTGGTAATAATAGAGATACGCAGGGTATTCAGAGAGGAGCTAGTGATCATAAGTGGATACTGGTGGTAGATTAAGGTGCTTGAAATTGTTAGTCTGGCTATAACTTTCTAGAGAAATGGACTCTAAGCTTTGTCATATGTAATTAGGGAATCTGAGTTGATGTCTACTGAGATGAAAAGCTACAGAATAGATTAGCTTTCGTTTCTTTATTTGGCTTTTAATGGAGAGGATCTTAGAAATTCAATTTAGTCTGTGCTATGTTAAAATTGTTCCTTGGATTTCCTCAGACTGAAAAGCCAAACAGGAAAACAGGGGTATTTTTTTTTTTTTTTTTTTTTGTAATTTGAAAGAAAAATGATCCACAGAAGGAAGAAATATAGAAATCTCCAGTCATATACTACATTAAGGCTGAAGAAGCCAGATGAGGTTAGCAAATGAATGAGAAAAGATGGAGAAGAGAACTAGGGAAGGAACCCTCAGATACTAGCATAGAAAGGGTTTGGACCAACAAGAGACCAAGTAGCAAGAGTGTGAAGAGGTAATGTAGGAGGGTCACCAGGAGGGTGAAGTGTGCCAAATACTTCTTTGATTTGTTCAGTGGAATCGATTTTTTACATTTCATAATCTGCAGGGTGGAGCTGACATCAAAGAACATCAAACTATATAATGGAGCAGAACTTCATGGGCCTGTAAATGTAAGATCACCCAAACTCTCAGAAAAGCACTGATTCAGTTTAGTGCTTGCTGTTATCATTGTATAATGATTAATAGCTTTTAATTGCTATTTTCCAATTTGTTTTATACTGAGACCATGGAATAATATCCCCTATCTTGGGACACTTCTCCCTTGTCTGTATAAACCTGTCTTGAAGCATCCTTATAGTTAAAATCATGGCTATGTTGCCATGCGTGCCACAGAGACTATAATGGGGCTTAGCCATCAAAGATATATTGTGCACATTGTCTATTGAGAAAAGTCTTCTCAGAGTTTGGTCCCAGGATTTTTTTTTTATTAGATATTTTCTTTATTTACATGTAAATTTTCCCTTTCCCAGGTTCCCCTCCAAAAAACAAACAAACAAAAACAACAAGAACAAACTCCTTTTGCCTCCCCCCTCCCCATGCCTGCCACCCCACCCTCTCCCACTTATTGGCCCTGGCATTCCCCTACACTGGGGCACAGAACCTTCCCAAGGCCGAGGTCCTTTCCTCCTATTGATGATCGAATTTGCAATCCTCTACTATACACATGCTGCCAGAACATTCAGTCCCACTCTGTATAGTCCTTGATTGGTGGTTGGGTCCCTGGGAGCTCTGAGGGTACTAGTTAGTAATTGTTGTTTTTAATCACTTAGATGTGGTACTCTTTGTCTTTCAAAATGATAAGGGAGCAAAACATACTCTATCACACCTTGATTTTCTTAGATATTGTACCCTTATCACTTTATATGTTCTTTCTTTTTCTCTATCAGATGTCTAGTTAATCTAACAAGAAGCAAGGTCTGAATCAGAAAATTTGAGAATCTAACCAAAGAACACAATTAGCACAAAGTACATGTACAGCTACCTACGAGTAATGGTTCCTCCAAATTGTTCCAACTATTCTAAAATTTTATATTTTCCTATTCCATCTTTTTATGTAAATTATAACCCTTGAACCACAGAAAGCTAGAACTAGATTTGTAAAGGTATTTTGGCAATCTTTATTCTCTACGTTTTAAAAATTCTTAAATTTAGTTATATATATATATATATATATATATATATATATATATATATATTGATGGAAGATCTCTTAGAAAGTCTGATCTTCTTGGTTTTGTGATGACACTTTCCCGATTTGTGTATGTAGTTTTATTTTTATTGTCTATGACACTGAAGAGATAATTTTTATAAATTAAATTAAGTTAAAGATATATATCAAATCACTTGCAAAAGGTGATTTAATAGTCAATTTTGCTTCTCACATACAATTACTGTACATAGATCAGTATTTTATCAGCATGTTTAATTTTTATTAGTTCTTTGTCATATTAAATTATATTTATCATGTATAACAATTTTTTGTAAGAGCTGTTTTCATACAAATGAGAAAAAGGATCATTTAAGTAATACCTTAAATATTATTACAACCAGTTCATATAAACTTTGATATCATTTGTAGTAACTAGTACTATTGCTTATTCTGTTTCCACACATTTTTATTTTTATTTTTGTGTATGTGTGTATGCCTTTGTGTATTTTAGATAGGTTTTCTATTACTATCATAAAATACCACAACCAAAAGCAGCTTATGGAGGAAGAGGTTTCTTTAAGCTCATATTTTCCCATCACAGTCCTTCATGAAGGAAAGTCAGGACAGGGACTAAAGGCAGGCCCAAAATAGAAACTAGTGAAGGAAATTGATTACTTGCTCTTTCTTCATAGCAAATTCATCCCATCCTGTTTTCGACACCTGAGGACCACTTGCTCAGAGATGGCTCCATCTACAATAAGATGGGCCTCCTATATCAATCACTAATTTAAAAAAAATGCCCTACATGCTTAACTATGGAGGCATCTTTTAATTGTGGTTTTTTATGTTTTTTTATTTTTATTGTTATTATTGTTTTTAATCTTCACAGATAACTCTAGATTGTGGTAGGTTAGTGTGGGTGGTAGTTGCTTGTTAGTACAGGAGCCAAAGAGGCCAGTGATGTCAGATTATCCTGGATGTGGAGACACAGGCAACTGTGATGCCCAAGGTGGATGCTGGAAACTGAACTTAGTTACTAGCAACAAAATTGCAGTCATCTAAGATGAATAAGTGCTCTTAACTGCTCAGCCATCTCTCCAGTCCTCAACTTCTCTTTTAAGTATATAATAACGTGTTTTTCATTAGAAGAACTACTTATTTCTCTCACATAATAAAACAATATAAATTATGTTCATTACTAATATGTGCAGACTTTTAGAAAGTATCATTTACTCTCTGTCATTATTTGACTGTGAACTTTTTTCCTAAAGCTCATGTGCTCAGTTCTTGGTCCTTCAGCAGTGTCAGATGGTAGGAAATTCAGGAGGTTGCCAGCCTAATGGAAGTAGTTAACTAGTTGTGAAACTTTGAAGGCTATAATTAGTTTCCTATCCTTTCTGCTCTCTTGAGATTTCCTTTCATGCTGAGGGCAAGATCCCCTCCACATATGTTTGTAGTAGCAGACTATTCTGTGCAAGTTTCTAGGGCTAAACAGACATGCAAGAAAACATGTAAAGCAATGGGGTATGGAATGGAATGGTGGGATGAGGACATCCTCTTGGAGACAGGGGGGAAGGAGGGATGAGATGAGGAACTGTGGGGAGGCAGACTGGGAGAGGCATAATGACCAGACTGTAAAAAAAAAGTTAAAGATAATATCAAAAAAGATTTCTTGTCTCATAAATAATATTAAAATTAATTGAAAATGCCTACATCAGCACAATTTCTTTCAGAATTCCTTAAGTGTTAGGTCTTTTTTTTTTTTTTAAAGCAAAATGAAAAAAAAAAATCAGAAATTTTATATAGATAACTAAATGCCCTGGAGACTAGAAAGGAGGTTAGGACATTCTAGAATTGTGACAATGAAGACAGTAATTGGTAGGGACTCTTCAACTCTAAATTATCCCTATAGCCCAGCCTTACAGAATATGATTCCTTAGGACACACATTAAAACTGTAATACATTTTAAGCAGTAAAATTAGATTGAAAATGTAATTTCAGGTACTGTGGTTGGTGGGCTGTAGGAAGAAGAGATACTCTAATAGTAAAGGAGTATGGATCTACAGAGAAATCTCCAGACCAACACCAAACCTCCGTTCGATGCTAAAGCATGAATTTTTCTAAAAGGGAGTATTGTTGACTTCTGAATATTCCCAAAGGTCACAACAGCTTAAATGACAAGAGGTTAAGCTTCTCACCTCTGGAGATACAAGGACAGATAACTGGCCCCTGTCCAGACAGATCCAGAACGGTACTCTGCTGATCCATTTATTACTAGATGTATCTATTTGAAGGCCATCACTATTTGTCCCCCTTCATAGCCTTGCTTCCACTTTTTCCTTAAAAACCTTGTTTTTGAAAGCAGGGTAATCACCTATAAACTTCCAGGTATGCCTCAAATTTTGTACTCTTGCAAAATTTCTAACATACTCTAACATAAATTGAAAGGAAAGATAATTACCTATACTTGCAAGTAGTTGACCTCAATCAATCTTATACTAAATAGCATTCAACAACTGATTTAAAGAGAGAATGATTTGAAATACATTTTAAATGTGGAGATTAACAAAATAGGGGTGATGCCCACTTAAATAATCAGGTTAAACCTGGAAAATATGCTGACAGAGTAAGAAATGGTTATAAAATTGACCTCCTGGAAGTGTTTAGACCCTGGAAGGCAGAGTTGAATATACCTAGAGTCTTAGTTACTTTTCTTGTCATTAGGATAAAATTCTCTGACAGAACCAACTTAAGGAAGGATTGATTCACATTCATTGGCAGTTCCAGGTTATAGTCTATCACAGCATCATGTTGACAGGACCTTCAGGCAACTGACCACATTATACAAACCGTCAAGGAGCAGAATATTGTGTGGGCATACCCATGCTTAGCAGTTTCTTCCTTTTTATGCAATACTAAACCTAAACCCAGGGTATAGTACACCCCAGATTTAGAGTGCGTCTTCCTATCTCAAGTGATCTAATTAAGACAATTTTCACGTGTGATTACTGAATCTTGTCTCTTAGGTGACCCTAGATCCTGTTAAGTTGAAAATCAATACTAAGCATCACATCTAGTAAATCCTATAGAATGCTCCATCTCAAGTCTGGCTCCAGAGTAAAAAAAGGTCAACAATTTAAAAATCTGAAGCCGACCCTCCACCATTAAAAAGAGAAGACAGATAGAAACTCATACTTTAATGGCTGTCTTAGGATATTACCTTTCAAGATCATGAACAAAGCCATTACTTATTATTGAAAAATGTTCTCTCAATGTTAGTCCTTTCAAGTTTACAATTTGTGGGATAAATCATACCCTTTGGCTGCACAAAGCCTGTGTTTCTTACATATTATCTTATTTGTATTCAAAAGAACTCTTTCTTTTATGCATAAAAAATTCCAAAGTCTTTTCATTTCCAAGATTATTGTTCTTTACAAATTCCAAACATTAAATACATAAAAATGCCAATGAGAAAGTTAAAAATGATGAAGGAATAATTGGGCACTGGGGATTAGTCTCTACTATTATTAACACAAAATTAATCAAATGCTAAATAAGAGGCTTAAAGGCAAGTTTTAATATAGAAGTACATGAAGAATTAAAAATATTAATTGAATATAACCATAAAGTAATGTTAATAGAGAAATGTATTTGAGGACTTTGTTCCTTTTTTAACTAATAAATGAAATAAAATAATACAGCAATCAAGGAGACTTGTTTTTAAAAGACATGTGAGTTGTGCATAATCCTAAAATTGAAATAAATGAAAATATGTAATTATAATACCTAAGCTTTGCAGCCAAGGAAATTTTATTTTATACTAATCATGATCATTGAATGTCAGTGACAATTTATGTTCATAATGTTTGGTTTAGTTAGAGAATAATAGACTTAGGTGATTTAATATACAGAAAGGATAGAATTTAAACTTTTCTATTCACCAGTGATGTTTACAGTACTGAGAAAGCTCTTGTTCCAAGAGTAGTTGTTGTAACAAGGAAATATAATATGAATAGACTACCTGAACCTATAAAGTATAAACTCCTATAGTATGAAGTAGTGGGGGTGGGGAATTCTCAGATCTAAATTTCTACTAGGGTAGTAAAAGAGCTACTGGCTTTTATTGTTCTTCATTAAAGCAATTATCTGAAAGTACACAAGTCTGTCGACATGATGCATTATGTCATGAATAGTTTGAAAAGGGAATTATATTGTCCATAAGTCCTGCTCCTCATCCATGCAAGATCAATTGTAGGTTGGTCTAGTCACTTTGTAACTGGCAGATGTGATTATGTAGAAAACTAATTTTAAAGCTATCATCCACTAAGACATGTTAAGAACAACAGAAGTTGTCTTCTCCATGGAAGAACACATGGAGAACATGATAGTTATAAACTATCAAATGGTCAGTCCTGAAAACACATACAAGCAACATTATACAGACTGTATTCATGTGTCCTGTGCAACAAAAAAGAGATAGTTCCTGATCATTGGGCAAAAATTTAATGTTTTTTAACTCTATTTGTTTTAGGGTTCAACATAACTCTGGTATTTCTATAACGACTGTCTTTTGGAGGGAAATATCTTATTTTGTACACAGTGTAGTTTTAAAAGTTATCATCCCCCTGCCTCAGACTCTTGAATGCCCAGACTTGTACATTTCCATATCTGATATTTTTGTTGTTTTTGTGTCTAGATTTTATGCAGTTTTTATAAAGTTATAGTCATCTTACACACTATTATTACTTTAAGTTCTGTCTCTTTCATTATAAGCAATAGTATTTGTTTTACAAAATAGGGATCTTTGACATTTAGTGCCTGTATGTTATTATTCCTAAATGGTCATCCCTATCATCAATAGAAAGTGACTATTTTCATTCTTTTCTCACCCATTCTCAGGTCCTTATACATATGGCAAAACTTTACCAATGGAGCCATTTTTTTCCCCAGACATAAATTCCTATTGTAGGAACTTACTCCTTCAATTCATGTATTACTCCATTTTGGCACAGATCCTTGGAGCTAATTAATATTAAATGAGATGATAAGAGTCACACCTATGAAGATAGAAGTAACATTAAAATTGGCAAAATTTTGATATTACCAGGTGATATTTACGATCCTATTATTTCATAGTGGACAGGTACTCTCTAGATGCCAGCACTATGCCCAAGATTTTTCAGTTCCCAGAATCCCTAGTAAAATATACATCAATTCTTTATCGGTTATTCAGTTTTAGCTACAGAAGATGTTATACACAGAAAATTGGCAGTATTAAAAGGGAATATTGATTTGTGTATTATTTACTTTTGTTGGTAGAATAAAATACCATAAACCAAAGTGAGTTGTGTAAAGAAATAAGGTATTTAACCACTCCCTTCCATAATGATGAATATATATATTCATTTTCAAACACAAACCTTGGGGTAGCCAAGTAGAAGTAAGACATCAGACTCCATGCAGTTCCTGTTTAGTACTTCCATCAGCAAGTTTGCACTTCTTGCACATTCTATAACCTCTCTACACAGTACAGGAATCTCAACCAAGTGCTCAAATGTGTGAGACATGTCTCATTTAAGCAACCAGCACTCTTTGTTTTATGGGAGCAGCTTTTGAACTGTTTGCGTAGAGGCCAGACAATTTCTCAGGGGAATAATGGACAAGCATGTTTCACCATGAATACAGGGTATGGATGATTTTGTTGAGGGCTCAATGGAGAAAACAGTAAAAACTGTTTTCTGGCATATGTCAGAAAGAAAAAACTGTGTATTCAGAACACAATGTTGGCAGAGGTGTGAATAGTGAATGGTATTGTGATTAATCAGAAATAAAAAATGTTAATTAGTAGTTAGATTACATTTTTAAAGAAAGTTGTGAAGACTGTAGCTGCATGTACTCATAGATTAGTACTTTCCAGGATGCAGAACATAGTCCAGTGAACTTGCTTACTAGGTAGAAGAAACATTTATATAGCCAATCGTTCTAGCCATGGTGAGACTAACAAAGCTTCCTGCAGGTAAATAAGACAGCAGAGAAAGATGGGAAAACTGTCAACCTGTCTGTGCTGTAAAGAATGAGGGATTTTTCTCATTCCTCTTCCTCTCAGAAGAGGAAACTCGAGATATCAAAGCATCTGTTTTTCAAAAGAACTTTATGGAGGGAGGATAATTTAGACAATGGGAAAAATAATAGAAACATGTTTCAGAGATTTTTCATGATGGCCTCCCAACACATATACACAACAATGCAGAATGATTTTGAAGCATTACCTAGCTTTTTCTAGGCTACATTTTAGAGCCCTGTGTGTATCTGCTACCAAATCTCTCAATCATGCTAAGAGTACTAATAATGAGTCCCTTTTCATCTCATAAGACTTGCTCATATTTTGAGGTATTTATGAGAAGGCTATTAGAATTGAAATACAGCTGTAGCAAAGAATAGCAGAACATCTTAGGGCCATGTTTTAATAGCTAAACAAAGTAGAACTGTCAAGAAATAGGTAATGGCTCCAGCTTCATATGTAGCAGAGGATGGCCTTGTCATGCACCAATGGAAGGAGAAGTCCTTGGTCCTTTGAAGGCTAGATAGATGTCCCAGTGTAGGGGAATCGAGGGCAGAGAGGTTGGAGTGGGTGGGTGGGTGGAAGAACACTCTCATAGAAGCAGAGGGAGGGAGGATGTGATAGGTTGTTTCCAGGAGGGAGGGAAACAGGGAAAGGGGATAACATTTGAAATGTAAATAAAGAAAATATCCAATAAAAAAAGTTCAGGACTAAATAAATGATGTGTTTATAAACCCTAGAATATGGTAAAAGTAAAATAAATAAACCAATCATCAAAACTGCATAGTTCAATATTTCCTTTTAAACAAAATTTAGAGATGAGGTGAAATTTTATGTACAGAGTAAAATAATGCTTGGTGATCAGTGAGGATTATGTGAAATGAAAATGGTTTAAATAAAAAAAAAAGAAATGGATAATGGATAAAATGACTTAAATAAAAATTACAAAATAATACTAGGGACCAGGAGGTTGCTCAACTAATCAGAACACTTGCTATTCCTGCACAGGTCTTGAGTTGGATTTATAACCCTGGGCTTACAGCTACTATTTGCTTTGTCTTTAGGGGATATAACATCTCCTTCTGTACCCCATGGGCACCTACATTCATATTACACTCATATATTGCTACCCAAACACACAGATACACACACACACACACACACACACACACACACACACACAAATTTAAAAATACAAAAGCTATATAATTTATCATGAAATCTGCTCACATCAACCAGAAATGTTCACTTAAAATTGGTTTATGTTTCAGAAGATCCCAGGGAAATGTCCATATGTGTCATAATTTAATGTCAGAAAGTTAGGAATCCTAGAAATATACTTAGGCTACTTTAAAATCAAACACCCAGTTCATGATAGCCATGCTAGCATAGACTCATATGAACCACAGTGCACGTATGATTAAGTTTTACTTCAGTTTTAAAGAAAACCAGTGTTCTACCAGTAAATAAGTTCAAAAACTTAGACCATATCACCTACTAATTCAAATGTTAAGTATGTTTTTATTTTTAATATTGTTCCTTATGTGCTATTTAATTTATAATAATTCAGAGGATTTTTCTTTACAGATTAATTAGGATGATTTTGTTTAGATTGAAAGAGTCTGTAGATATTATTTGATCATGTTTAGAGGTGATATTTGGAATAAAACTACATTTATAATTGTCATTTGCCTGTACACTGATAAGCATTGGCCATTTGCAGGGGAGCAGGAAAGATAGCTCAGTGGGTAATAGCTTCCCGCACAAGCTTGAGGACCTTTATTCTGATCCTAACACCCACATATGAAGATGTGGGTAGCTGTACAAGCCAATGACCCCAGTACTTTAGGAATGATGGTGGTGGGAAACAGACTGGAGGATTTTGGGGACTTATTGAGTATCAACTAGCTCTGGGTTAACTGAGAGATGCTCATGAAGAAAATATATGGGGAGAGATACACTAGGATAAGACAGCAGATATCATTTCTGTCACCCGCTCCACAAACAAGTGGAAAATAAAACGATTTTAGGTGTGATCTTCAAATTGTCTTTTTAGATGGGCTATTATGTCTGCAGAGGGCTGTGTGCTTTAGTACAAACAAAAATTTGAAAAGTCACTAAAACATGAGGTTGTTTTTTTGCTTTGCTTTTAGTAAAGAATGGTATAACACTTTAAAAATTCAGGATTACAGATTCACATTAAATCACAAAAATCTTTATGTTTATAATTTTCAGAAATCAATTACTTTGTTTATATAGGTTTTGCATGCTAACATGCTGTATTCATTAATAAAACATAGTTTTTCTTTATTATAGAGAAAGCAAATGTTCCATACATCACCCCAGAGAAAGACCATTTAGAAATAAATAAGCAATGCCTAAGGAGATGTGTAATTTAGCAAAAATAGCCACCCAAGTTGAGTTATCTTTGGGGGAAAGGAAATAGGAGATAAACAGCTATCCTGAAGGGAGTACATTTGAAAATAAATTAAACATTTCACAACTTTAGAGAGAGATCAAGTGTTGGCTCATACCACCCAGCAGCCATTCACAACAAAGAACACCCGAAAGACATTTAAACAAATGTTTGTTCTTTTGTACCCCTATTTATAAGTTTTCTAAATTACTCAAAATCCACTAATGATCTCGGGTATTTTAGAATTAATGTAAATATAGTCTTCTATTTCTAATATTCTCATTTTTCAAATATTTTTAATTTTTCTTAGGTCAATATTGGCATTCATTTTCTTAAAGCAAATTGTTTATGTTTAAAATTTAGCATTCATATTCTTATTAATGTCTGAAGTCCCCTACAATTTATTTCTTTTTTAAATATTACAATAGGCTTAAGTCTATGCTAAAAAGTAAAAGTTTAAGATTACATTGAATTTTGTTGTTTGTTTTTAAAAATCTGTCTTTAGTGATCACCATCTGAAATTTAAAAGTAGATAAAGAGTTTAGGAGTCATTGAATTATTGAGGTTTAGGTTATGTGTTCTATTTAACATCAAATATCCTGTGGCTAAAATAAAAGCAAAACATATCCATGAACTCTACAAAGTTCTCCAGACATCTGCTTTTTCTTTGCTTTCCTTAAATCTCTATGCCCCTAGTAGCTACACAAACATGTAGAAGACTTTTCATGTTACATTTTGTATTTAGCCTACTAGCAAACAGAAGCCTTATTTTGTCACATTTCCACAAATACCATTGGCACACTTGTTAATTTCCTAAATCATAAAGTTTAATGTATATAAATCCAGATATATTGACTTCAGTCACCCTACTGAAGTAGGCTTTCTCTAAAGTAGAATTAAGAATAGTTATTATCATATATAGTTAGCTGTAATACTGCAAGCATAAGCATATTAGCATATTTTATTGAATATCAAATATTCAATATTAGGTGACATATTAATGTGAGTTTACTGAAGATGGATAGGTAGCAATTTCTCTGTGCATATACCCTCCATATAACCTCCTCAGATCAGCTATTAGAGTCTTTAGAAGTTGCATATAGGGAGGCAAAGAAAAATAGATTATACCAGATAAAATCTGTTATTTAACAATCAGAAATAATAAAGCTTCAGCTCATAAATAGGCCTTATATTTTCTTCAACATTCTAGTTTACTGTTATATTTATACCTTTCATATATATGTATGTATATATATATATATAATGTGAAGTAATTAAATCTCTTATGAAGTAATTAAATTTCATTATGATGTAAAATGAAGAGTTTACATTTTTTCTCAATACCTTAAATGGTGATTTTGGACACAATCAGTGATCATTTATTTTAATTACAAAATCCAGAAGCAATCTATCATATGTGAAACATATATTTATATATAAACATATATAAATGTGTGTATGTTATATTTTTGTGTGATTTTGATGCTATAAGAGCTATAAGACCTCTTAGAGAAATAAAATTAAATATAAAGAAATTTAAAATAGCTCATTAATAGTATAAGAATGGATAGGGCTTCAGTCTTGCATAAATTATAAGAAATGCTATTTTAATCAATTCAGAATAAGAGAACTGGATTAATCCATTTATGTGTCTGAATTGTAAAATAAGAATAGAACCTCACAAGTGGCAGGGCAGGAGGGACAGGATTCACTCAACCTCCATCTACACCTAGGTAGGAGTGATGGCAGTGAATACAGGCCTCTCTGCCCTTTCCCTGCAAGTTCAGTGCTTTAACCCAGGGACTCAGGTGAGATCCTCCATTCTCTCTGCAGTGACTTTTTAAGGCTGAACCAGCCGAGAGGCACAGGCCTCACAAATGGCAGGGCACCCTGGTCAGGATCCTTGCTACCTCAGACCACACCAAGGAGGTACAACAGATCCACAGCCCTACCTGCACCTTTCCCCACAAGTAGAGATCCTGTCTCCAGGGTGTGCTCTGACCCCAGGACTCAGGAGAGACAATTGATTCAAAGTGATTTGTGCCCATGTTTTAATCAGAGGAGAGCTGATCTCCCAGAAGTGCTAACATAGGCTTACAGACCCACAGGAGGAACAAGCTCTAGTCACAGACAACAAGAACATCTAGCACCAGAGATCAACAGATGGCGAAAGGCAAATGCAAGAATCTTACCAACAGAAACCAAGACTACTTGGCTTCATCAGAACCTAGTACTCCCACCACAGCAAGTCCTGAATAACCCAATACACCAGAAAAGCAAGATTTGGATCTAAAATCATATCTCACAATGGGGGCTAGAGGAATTCAAGAAGAACATGAATAACTCCCTTAAAGAAATACAGGAGAACACAGGTAAAGGGGTACAAGCCCTTAAAGAGGAAACACGCATCACCAACAAAATACAAGAGATAGAAGAGAGAATCTCAGGTTCAGAAGACACCATAGAAAGCATTGACACAACAGTCAAAGAAAATGCAAAAGGCAAAAGTTTCCTGACCCAAAACATCCAGGAAATCCAGGACACAATGAGAAGCCAAACCTAAGGATAATAGGAATAGAAGAGAGTGAAGAACTCCAACTTAAAGGGCCAGTAAATATCTTCAACAAAATTATAGAGGAAAACTTCCCTAGTCTAAAGAAAGAGATACCCATGAACATACAAGAAGCCTACAGAACTCCAAATAGACTGGACCAGAAAAGAACTTCCTCCTGCCACATGCCACATAATAGTCAAAACACCAAATGCACAAAACAAAGAATACTAAAGCAGTAAGTGAAAAAGGTCAAGTAACATATAAAGGCAGGCCTATCAGAATTACACTAATCTTCTCAGTAGAGACTATGAAAGCTAGAAGATCCTGGGCAAATGTCATACAGACCATAAGAGAATACAAATGCCAGCCCAGACTACTATACCCAGCAAAACTATCAATTACCATAGATGGAGAAACCAAAGTATTCCATGACAAAACCAAATTCACACAATATATTCCCACAAATCCAGCCCTTCAAAGGGTAAAAATAGAAAACTCCAACTCAAGGAGAGGAACTACATCTCTGAAAAAGCAAAGATGTAATCTTCCAACAAAACTAAAAGAAGATAGCCACATGAACTGAATTCCAGCTCTAACAACAAAAATAACAGGAACCAACAATTACTTTTCCTTAATATCTATTAATATCAATGGACTCAATTCCCCAATAAGAAGATATAGACTATCAGATTGGATACAGGAAACCCATCTTAGTGCCAAAGACAGACACTACAGACACTACCTCAGAATAAAAGACTGAAAAACAATCCTCCAAGCCAATGGTCCCAAGAGAAAAGCTGGAGTAGCCATTCTAATATCGAATAAAATCAACTTTCACCCTATAATGATCAAAAAAGATAAGGAAGGACACTTTATATTCATCAAAGTTATGATCTACCAAGATGAACTCTCAATTCTGAACCTCTATGCTCCAAATCAAATGGCATCTACATTCATAAAAGAAACTTTACTAAAGCTCAAAGCACACATTGCACCATACACAATAGTAGTAGGAGATTTCAACACCCCACTCTCTGCAATGGACAGATCATGGAAACAGAAACTAAACAAGGACACAGTGAGACTAACGGAAGTTATGAAACAGATGGATTTAACAGATATCTATAGAACTTTTTATCCTAAAACAAAAAGATATACCTTCTTCTCAGCACCTTATGGTACCTTCTCCAAAACTGACCATATAATTGGTCAAAAATCAGACCTCAACAGATACTAGAAGATTGAAATAATTCCTTGCATCCTAACAGATCACCATGGACTGCTCTTCAATAACAAAATAAACAATAGAATGCCCACATATATGTGGAAGCTTAACAACACTCTACTCAACGATAACTTGGTCAAGGAAGAAATAAATAAAGAAATTAAAGACTTTCTAGAGTTTAACGAAAATGAAGCCACAACATACCCAAACATATGGGACGCAATTAAAACAGTTGTTAAGAAGAAAACTAATAGCTTTAGGTGCCTCCAAAAAGAAACTGGAGAGAGCATACATCGCAATTTGACAGCACATCTGAAAGCTCTAGAACAAAAGAAGCAAATTCACCCAAGAGGAGTCAGAGGCAGGAAATAATCAAACTCAGGGCTGACATCAACCAAATAGAAACAAAAAGAACTATACAAAGAATCAACCAAACTAGGAGCTGATTCTTTGAGAAAATGAACAAAATAGATAAACCCTTAGCCAGACTAACTAGAGGGCACAGAGACAGTATCATGATTAACAAGATCAGAAATGAAAAGGGAGAAATAACAACAGATACTGAGGAAATACAAAAAATCATGAAATCCTACTACAAAAGCCTATACTCAACAAAACTGGAAAATCTGGAAGAAATGGACAATTTTCTTGACAGATACCAGGTACCAAAGTTAAATCAAGGCCAGATCAATTATCTAAACAGTCCCATATCTGCTAATGAAATAGAAACAGTCATTAATAGTCTCCAACCAAAAAAAGCCCAGGACCAGATGAGTTTAGTGCAGAATTTTATCAAACCTTCAAAGAAGACCTAATACCAATACTCTTCAAGCTATTCCAGAAAGATAAAACAGAAGATACTTTTACAATTTGTTTAATGAAGCCACAATTACTCTTCTACCTAAAACACACAAAGACCTAACAAAGAAAGAAAACTTCAGACCAATTTCCTTACGAATATCGATGCAAAATACTCAATAAAATTCTTGCAAACTGAATCAAAGAACACATTAAAACAACCATCCACCACGATCAAGTAAGCTTCATCTCAGGGATGCAGGGATGGTTCAATATACAGAAAACAAAGTCAAAGAAAAAAAA
>JADRCD010205894.1:0-35291 GCA_019843815.1 Montemys delectorum | reverse complement strand
TCGTCTGTGTTCCTTAGGAAATAAATTGTTAGTGAGGATTATATAAACATCATGGAAAGTTAAGCTGTATTGGAACTCTTTGATAAACTTGGAAGGATTAGAAGTATAAGATCCCAACCTGTTTTCTATTTGGGAAAGTTTATTAAGTGAGAAAGGAACATGTACTCTGACAAGGCCATCTGCTCCAGCAACTTCCCTTAAAGGTAGGACTGCTGCTGGGTCAGGTTTCTGGGGAGGAAAGACTTGGAGGTTTGGTTGTAGCCTTAGAGCAGGTGACAGGAGGAGTGAAGGTAGCTGCCAATGTGGGGCATTTGGAGTGGCCCATAGATGGCACAGAAGAAGGGGAGGGCTCTGGAGAGAAAGAGATAGCAGGCTCTGGGGCATCCTGGTGAGGAAAAGAAACTGAGGTAGTAGATTGGGCTTTTGGTGTCGTGGAGACAGGTCTGCAGCAAAAAATGGGTAGTTCATTAGCTGGTGGCTAAGAGAAGTTGGTTTGGGGAACAAGAAGCACACAAGGAGGGATTAGAACAGAGATAGATAAATGTTTGAACATAGGGAACCTCCTTCCATTTACCAGTTCGCTGGTAGTATGTATTAAGATCTCTTAAAATAGCTGGATCTAGGATGCCATTAAGTGGCAATTTTGGATTTCCATCTAGTTGATATTTAATCCAGACTTTATTGCAGAGATATATTAATTTTGATGCCTTTAAATCCAGCGTTAACTTTAGAGATTTGAGATTAGGTATGGTCGAAGACATTCTGACACCCATTGGCGGGTGCTTGGTTATTCTTACCAGCGTCCTGAGAACAATCCAAGCACCAAAGAGTTAACAGCCAAAGCTAGGGGATCAGGTCGTCATGAGAGCCCTCTAGTTGCTACTTAGCAGACCCCAGCAGCCTGCTGTGGAAAACAATTTACCTTGGTCCAAGGATTTTTCAGCTGCAAGAGCCTGGAAGGAATTGGGGAGTAAAAATTGCTTTTGAGGGAGGGGCAACCAATGGCAGATGTCCTAAGGCATATGTCAACTGGGAGGCTGCAACACCCATGGTTCCCAGAGAAGGCTGGCCAGACCTTATCTGGGAAGCTGGAGGTTCTCCCCTTGACTGATCCTATCAATTAATATGTCGGTGGTTGTGTGAGAATTATAGCAGACTGGTAAGTGGAACACATGGAACTGAATGGATAGGTGTAGACCTGAGCAGAGGCTAACCCCACCTGATAGACCAGGCGAGGCATGGCTCACATGGTTGGAATTCATATGTCCAGCATAGCAGCAGCAGCATCAGGGCAGCAGTGGGGCGGGAACAGGCTCAGGGTCCTGCAATGCTCACCTGGGATGGCCCAAGCCTCGGCAGTGCTGGGTCTTGGAGTCCTTGGCAGAGCAGTGTGCTTGGTGGAGGGGGTTCGAGGAGGTGTGGCCTGGTGCTTGAAAGCACACAAGCTGTGGCTGTAGCGGCAGGGGTGCACAAACTAGCATACTGCGTACTGCAGGCCACTGCGATTGCCGGTGCCAGGTAAAGGTGGGAAGTGATTTCAATGGATTCTGGGAATCTGGCAATAGGTCTCTGAGACCCGCCTATGAGTCACCACAGGCTCTGGATGCTAACATCCTTTAGTATACTCTATTGAAATCTTGAAACTGCCTGCAGTTTCATGAACTGGGTTATCTCAGGAGAAGGGTCAAAGAACCTGAAATAGAGGGTTTGAAATGCAAAGAGAAATCACAAAGCCAAACTGCATCCCAATCAAGGCTTCACTTTACTTAGAATAAGCCAGGGTTGTTATAGTCACAGGAGAAACCAAACCAAATCTCTAGATTACATGATATTTGCATACTGCAAAAAAGGTTCAAGTACCAAAATCCCCAGGTTCAGAAGATCTTCAGGTGGTGGGCAGGTGAGCACACTCAGGCAGCTTCTTTAAAAACAAACTGACAGTCAACAGAGAGCATCTATCTTAGCTCCCTAGGTGGTAGCCTCCAAGCAGAGGCGCCACTCGGCACATGCCTCTATCTTAGGTTGATTTCTTTGCCAGAGACCTAACTCGCTGAACACAGGTTCTCAAAATGCACATCATTCCCATACATTTACTGTCAAGACATGCCTTTACAGCCTGCAGTGTCCACAAGCTGTCTGGAAGCCATCTTATCTGAAGTCCTTGTAAAGCTGCATACAAGTGTGCTAGAGATGAGTGTAGACACCTGATTGAGTTGCAAAATACCAGCTCTGACTCTAGGAACCTTTGCTGAGAACAGGCCTCAATTCAATTGCAGATTGTAACTTCAGGCTGAAAACTCAGGGATTGCACCAGCCTAAAAGGGCTAAATGCTGTAGGAGTGACCAAACTTTTGCTCCAGGCATGAGCAAGCGAATTTGACTTAAGCGGGCATTTCCAGAGTGACAGAAAAAGCTGTCAGCTCAAAAACAAAAGAACAAAGAAAAAGATTTTTTCAGCAGTGCATTTAAGCACACTTACTAAGAAGGCTGTTGACCTGCATCCACCTGACAGACCAATCTTTCAGGCAGCCACCGTACCCCATCTTCCTTCTGAGAAAAAAATACACACAGACCCTCTGCCCCAAACCAAAACAGGATCTGGGCAATTCCAGGTATTAGTGAGTGGATCTCTCCATCTCACCATGCCATACAAACTTGAAGTATTAGGATGCTAGTGCGGTCCATAGTGGACTGACCTTTGATGTCAGTCTGCAGGAAGTTCAAATAACAAATAACACAATCAAATAACACAAAGGCAAGGTGTGCTTTTGAAGATCTAGGAGGATACAAATTCCCTCCTTCAGTTTTCAAAAGCCAATTTTTAAGAGTGCAGTTTGCACGTTCAACAATCCCTTGCCCCATTGGGTTATACGGGATTCCAGTTTTATGTTTGATGCCAAATTCTTTACAAAATGACATAAAGTTTTTGCCAGAGTAAGCTGGCCTATTGTCCATTTTAATAACTTTAGGTAAGCCCATAACATTAAAGGCTTGTAAACAATGATCAATTACATTTCTAGAGGCTTCTCCTGAATGCAGGGAAGCAAATATGAATCCTGAACAAGTGTCAATACAGACATGTATATATTTAAGCTTTCCAAGTTCTGCATAATGAGTTATATCCATCTGCCAAATATGATTGGGCATAAGGCATCTTGGATTTATCCCTAAATGCAGAACTAGAGATAAAATAAAGCAGTTAGGGCATTGTTTTATAATCATCCTTGCTTGTTCTTTGGAAATTTTATGTTTGAGTCTCAAGGTATGGCTAGAAGAGTGGAATTTTTCATGCTCACGTTTAGCTAGTGCAACAGGATCTGAAACTAAAACTTCTCCTACAAGAGCTCTGTCAGTACAATCATTACCTGTAGCCAATGGTCCAGGAAGACCAGAATGAGCTCATATATTACCAATATAAAAATGATTTTTTTTGTGTTAAAATGACATATTGCAATTGTGAAAATAAATATCCTGCTGTAGTATTAAAATTAAATGTAGCATATGTTTCTAACAAAGGAACTGATTGTGCCACGTACAGGCTATCAGTGAAAAGATTGAAAGCATCAGTCACAGCCTGAAACATATTTAATACTGCTGTTAATTCAACTAACTGAGCTGACAGACCAGGAGTTTCTATGACTACCTGTTGATTATTTATAAGATATCCAGCTCGTCCTTTAGAGGAGCCATCAGTAAATATCACAAGGGCATTACTCAAAGACTGTAAAGAAATCATGTTAGGAAATATCATTTCATGCACATTTAAAAATTTTATCAGCCAGGCTGTGGTGGTGCACGCCTTTAATCCCAGCACTTGGGAGACAGAGGCAGGCAGATTTCTGAGTTCAAGGCCAGCCTGGTCTACAGAGTAAGTTCCAGGACAGCCAGGGCTACACAGAGAAACCCTGTCTCGAAAAACAAAAACAAAAACAAAAAAAAAATTATCAGGTTATCCTGAGGATAATGATTATCTATAATTCCCTGAAATCCTATCTGAGCAAGCAACCAATTAGTGCTGTGCTATTTTAACTAGGAATCTTGATCTAAATAAAAGGCTGAATGATAACATCTGGCTTCTTGTCAAAATAAGTCAGTGCTTGCTTTCTACCTAGCATGATCATATGAACTACTGCCTCATAATATGGCAAGATATTGCATTTAGGAGATACCCTTGAATGTATCCACATGAGAGGTGCTTTTTGCCATAATAATGCTGTAGGAACATGAGTTGTGTTGAAAATTAACAAATGCAAGGGTAAAGAATAATCTATATAAGTAACAAATTGATTTTCAATAGCTGTTTCTACCTGCTGTAAAGCCGACATTCCTTCTCTAGTTAAAAATCTAGGAGAATTTGGATCAGAATTAGTTATGAGATTATCAAATAAAGGTTTTAATTCTCCCATAATAAGCTTTATATAGGGACGAAGCCAATTGATGTCACCTAATAACTTTTGAAAATCATAAGTTTTTAATCTGTCTCTAATAATAAATATCTTTTGGGGAATAATAGAATGATCCATGAGTGTAAATCCTAAATAATTATACGGATCCTGAGTTTGCACATTTTCTGGAGCTATCTGCAGTCCCTTTTCAGCTAAGTCAACTTGTAAGTCTCTATAAGATAAAAGTACATCCTGAGTATTTATTCCTGCTAATAGTACATCATCTGTGTAATGGGCAATATATATCATTGGTCATTTTTTCCTTATAGGATCAATAACTTGTGCCACAAATTTTTGACATAATGTAGGACTATTAGCCATGCCCTGAGGAAGGACTGTCCATTGATATCTTTTCATAGGTTCTTTAAAATTAACAGATGGAACACTAAAAGCAAATCTCTCACAATCCTCAGGGTGCAAAGGAATTGTAAAGAAATAGTCTTTTAAATCCATAACTATTTTATAATATCCTTTCGGAATTCTCACTGGAGATGGAAGTCCAGTTTGCAATGCTCCCATAACTACCATCGTTTCATTTACCTATCTTAGATCTTTAACAATCTCCATTTACCTGATTTTTTCTTGATGACAAATATTGGCGCATTTCATGAGGAATTGGATTCCCTCAGATGTCCTGCTTCCAATTGCTCCTGCACTAGCAAAGAAGCAGCTTCTATCTTTTCTTGAGATAAAGACCATTGATCAACCCAAACTGGAATATTATTAATCCACCGGATTTTATCTGCATGGGCGCAGGCAAGAAAGTGGCCATCATGGAAAATGCTTCGAACCTTCACTATTAGTATGAGGTTTAGGGCCTCCAGATGTTCTAATGTCTTATTCTGGCCTCTGCTTATTAGCCCTATTTCACTAGGGCTGCACAAGACAAGACCCATTTGTGACAATAGATCTCTTCCCCACAGAGTAACAGGCAGAATTGACATAACATAAAGGTGAATTTATCTTGAATAACCTTCCTCATCTCTCCAGGTTAGATGCTTAGAGCTTCATTTTGGATTATTGGCATAACTAATTATTTGGAGAAGAGTTATTGTCTCAGACAAAGCCCAGGTTGAGGGCCAGTCTTGTCCTCTAATGATAGTCATCAGCTGTAGTATCTATTAAACCTTCAAAACTTTTTCCTTCAATAATTAATTTAAGATTAGGTATTTTGCTAGTAATAGA
Organism: Montemys delectorum; assembly: GCA_019843815.1. Taxonomy (NCBI): domain Eukaryota; kingdom Metazoa; phylum Chordata; class Mammalia; order Rodentia; family Muridae; genus Montemys; species Montemys delectorum. The sequence goes on along the minus strand of JADRCD010205894.1, from coordinate 29,661 downwards.
TTGTACCCAGTATACATCAAAAGAACCAAAACAACTCTGTCCTCTCTCATTTTTAACAAAATTAGAAGACATTGACAAAGGGATTAAAATAAGCTGAGCAATTCTCTGATTAGCAGGTACTATAATAACACCATGAGGTGAAGCAGCCATAATCTTAATCTCCCCCTGGTAATCGCAGTCAATAACACCCGGATAAATCTGCAATCCTTTCACAATTGAGCTACTTCTCCCTTTAAGAAATCCCCAAGTCTCTGTGGGAAAGGGCCTGAAGAATCTAGTAGGCAGAATTTGAACTCCCATTTGTGGTGTTAATACTGTGTGGCAGGTGGAATAGAGGTTCAATCCTGCACTTCCTAGGGTTGCTCTGAAAAGTTCAAAGACAGATTTCCTTAGCTGGGTGGCAGCCTCATGGCCCCATACGCTGCCTGTTGTTTTAGGAAGGGGCCCTGGTGCTGCCCCCTCCACTTGTTTCCTGATGAGGTATTGTCTTGAAAGCATTTTTTAAATCTACAGTCTCTGGCTCAATGCTTCCCTCTCCTAAAATGAGGAGAGATTCTTGGGGCAGCGCCTGACTGCTGCCTGTTTGTGGCCCCTAATTTCTTAGGGCAATCATATTTAAAATGATTCATATTTCCACATTTAAAACATCCTTTATTATCCTGTCATAGTGGACCTAGAAATAGAAGATGATGCGTATGAAAGCCACTCCTCTCCACGAGATCTAGTAGATCTTCTTTCTGAGGAAGTATTTTGACTCTCTTCACTTTTTGTATCTGAACTCTGTGATTCCTGTGAGCTCAATTTGATTTCTGACACTCTATCTCTCTCCTCTAGTATCTACTTCATGAATGCCCAAAGGCAGAGAGTGAATCTCTCTGCCTGATTACTCCTCAGAGCTCTTCCAATTTTTTCCCATGTTCTTTTATGTAAGTTACTTACTTCTTGAATCCATGGACAAGAAGATTCTAACTCATCTGAGAAATCTTTCAGTACATTTTTTCCCACTCTGATTCCCCTTGCCTGAAACAACTTATTTACACTCTGTATTGCTGCTTTTGACTCATTTGAACCCATTTTCACTGTCACACCCCCAGGTGAATTTAACGCCGGGTCAGCGCTAACACAACCTAGCCCTGTACCCTTCTTGCACACATGACAACACTTCTACAATATGAAAATAAGGCTAGCACTAGCATCAAAATTGCCTACTGTGCAGAATGGTGTACAACCTTTTATCCTTACCTTCTGAATATTTAGGCAGAGCTCTGCTTTTGACAGTGTGTCCTTTATAAATCCTGCATGTATTGAGTCCACAAGTTCAGGCACCATCTGAAACTTCGGGCAGTTTTATGAACTGGGTTCTTTCAGGAGAAGGACCAAAGGACTTGAAATAGAATGTTTGAAGTGCAAAGAGAAATCATAAAGCCAAATTGTATCCCAATCAAGGCTTCACTTTACTTAGAATAAGCCAGGGTTTTTATAGTCACAGGAGAAACCAAAACCAAATCTCTAGATTACATGATATTTGCATACTGCAGAAAAGGTTCAGGTGCCAAAGTCCCCAGATTTGGAAGATCTTCAGGCAGTGGGCATGTGGACATACTCAGGTGGTGGGTGTGCTCTGGCGGCTTTTTCAAAGATGAACAGTCAACAGAGAGCATCTGTCTTACCTCTCCAGGTGGTAGCCTCCAAGCAGAGACTGCCAGAAGTCGGATGGCTGAGGGGAAGGGGAAGGTAACAGAATCTCTTTATCTCCCTGTTAATGGTAGAACAAAACCATCTTTGGTGGAATACTGAAAAATAATTTTAGTGACAGAGGTTTTTTTGCGTTTCTCTACCTGAAATGCCCTGTTTAGATGTAAGAATGGGATACTCAGCCTGGAAGGTTCTTACCATAAAAATATTGATATTGTTAAGCTACAGTAAATATGTGCTTTAGTCAACAATATATTTGCATACAAAATTAGCTTACAAATAGATTGCATGCTCAAGTGGTGCCCTTTCTATCCTCTTGGACCTTGAATATATTCTACTGCTACAAAGAAAATTTTAAACATGACTGTAATTCTCTGCCACCTGCCATTATTAAGAAAGTTCAGTAGTATTTGTGCTCCTTTTTAATGCCACAAAATTAGCTGTAATGTTTTGGCCTAATGACTAAAACACTTTTTGGTACCATTAATCTACTAATAGTTCAAAACAGGTAGTTAATCTAGATATCCCTAAAGGCTTAGCTGAACAATTATTCTTGAGAAGCAGAGTTTTAATCAAGAAAATGAGGCATAGTTAATTATGCATATGGATTGTGCACTGAATGATTCTTACTAACTATGGGCTTCACCTCCTACAACAAAATCCAGGTGTGACAGGGAAGCTCTTCCCTTACATGATGCTGGCAAAGATTACAGATAGACACAGACACAATCCAATTAGCAAACATCCTCATGTGCAAAGTGAAAAACTGCTGACAGTTGCAAAGACTGCCATTTGTGATTCTAACTGCTGTGTTTTCTAATTATATCCCTTCAGTGTCATGAGGTGTCATGCAAGCCTAGAACACACATAGCAAGCTGTATTTGTAAAATGCTGCTTCTTGGGAGGGAAACTATATAATTTCATAAGGGGTGGAATAGGGCACACTGGCAGTCTTTGTGAAGGCTTATGCTAGAGAAAGAATTTCTATGACTAACATCCTCTTGGCTACTGCTTGAAATCTTAACACTAGCAGTAAGGAAAATATGGCATAAGATAATAACAGAGGACTGTCTAAAATAGAATGGAGCTTTCTAAATACTACTTGCTTTTAGACTGTTGTATATATCTAGTGTGATTTATTCTTAAGATGGTTTTAATGGTAGGATAAAGCATATATATGGCCTCCCAGAACACCAATAGAATGAATGGCCAATTGATGGAGCAAAAGAAAAATTCAAAACAGAATGACTGAATGCACCTTTTGCTGTCTTTGTAACCTACTTCATATCGACTATCAGCTTATGACACATGTGAGAGATTACTTAGTTAACAGGATTCCATAACAGGTCACACAAAGCAATACAATCTCCACAATATATTCTTAAAAACTAGCCATCTGAATTTAATACCTAGAAAATTTGGTTAAAGGAACTGTATAGAAACTGAGAGTGGAGATAAAGACTTCACTGTGAGTGTCTGGATTTGTTATTACTCTTTCCTTGACTATCTTCCATGGCACAATAATAAATGTGATGAGATGTATGTATATTTCTCTAAATGAGATGAGAATTTTGGATATATTCATTTTGATATAAACTGCATGGGTTGTTTTCTTCCCAGAAGACAGCTATGAATTCTGTTCACCATCTTTTTTTTTTAAGTTTTATTTATATGAGTACACTGTAGCTGTCTTCAGACACACCAGAAGGGGGCATCAGCTCCCATTACAGATAGTTGTGAGTCACTATGTGGTTCTGAGAATTGAACTCAGGACATCTGGAAGAGCAGTCCATGCTTTGAAACACAGAGCCACCTCTCCAGCCCCTATGCAGCATCCTTATCACATATTGTCAGCAATGTCTATATCAAGGCTCAAAACATGACAATGACATTTCAAACATGAAATAAGTGGTAATAGTTTGCAAAAGGTGTTATTATCAGAAGGCATATAACATATAAACATAGTTTATATAAGTCAATAATGAAGTAGATAATATGTTCAAAACCATGTTATCCCACATAAGATAATTATTTACCATCACATACATAGTTATATAAGCATATATTATTCAGCAAAATCAGATAATACATAATGTTGCATATGGTATAATTAACCTATAATTACATTAATATGTAATTCACATGTATATGTAATCCTACAAATTATGATAAATTATATGTACATGTTACTCTCTATTGAAGATGAACTATATACAATTATCTCATAGATATGCACATATATGTATGTATACAGAGGCTAAGAATAGGGTTAACAATGTTCTTATGTCTCCAACTTTAGTATAAAGTCAAGGCTTTTAAGTAAATCCAGGTATCACAATAGAGATTACTGAGCAAGAATTGATAAATAAAAAAATGGATATAAACAGTTGAAATTAGAAACATGAATCTAGGTGATGAAACTCACTAAAAATCATTCTAGCTAGTAAAATGCTAAAGCACAAAGAAGGTCTGCTGAGACAGCAAGTTAATCTTCAGTAACAATAGACAGCGATTATAGTTGTCCTTTGTGGGGCTAATATGAATGGAGTGTAGTCAATTCACGGATGCCTAATTAAATGATCCAGACAATTACATAAAATTATTACCTAATCAACATGCAAAATGCACTAAGGTATGCTGCTATTAAGCAGTGAATTCTAAGTCTGTTGATGAAATATACTAGGAAGATAAATACTTTAAGATGAAGCCTTTCACGCCTTAGTCCTGTATTGTCCAAATAGAGACCATGGTTATCATCATACTTAAAATTCTACGGGGCAAAGTATTGATTGATATTTTCAATATCTTATGTGATCAAACAAGCCACAAAATTTTCTCATAAAACTAGGAAAAGAGCCACTCACCAGTTTTCACTGTTAACTGTACATTAAGAGTTTTCATTATATTGGGGAAATAGTACTTTGTTGTAGGTAGAATTTATAATAAAATGTTGAAATCCACATAAATTGAGTAAACATTATATACAATTTATAGATACAATATAGTTATACAATTACGGCAATTACTGTTTTTCAAGAGAATTCAGAAGGATTCAAAAGAAAATTCGCTAGAGAACAAATCTTAGATGAGATAATTTTAGTATACTTGGAATAATTGTATATATTACAAAATGGGGTTCTGTCCCATTTAATGATAAATTCATGGAGATTTCATCCCTCATACAAATGTTTTAATATAGGAACACTCAGTTTTCTTCCCATAAGGATATGGAACATAATTTTCATATGGTCCTTTTTTTTAAAAATTTTTTATTAGATATTTTCTTTATTTACATGTAAATTTCTCCTTTCCCAGTTTCCCCTCCAAAGAACAAACCCCTGTTGCCTCCCCCCTCCCCATGCCTGCAACTCCACCCTCTCCAACTTATTGGCCCTGGCATTCCCCTACACTGGGGCACAAAACCTTCACAAGGCCGAGGTACTCTCCTCCTATTGATGATCGAATTTGCAATCCTCTACTATACACATGCTGCCAAAACCTTCAGTCCCACCATGTATAGTCCTTGGTTGGTGGTTGGGTCCCTGGGAGCTCTGAGGATACTAGTTAGTTGATATTGTTGTTCGTCCTAAGGGGCTGCAAATCCTTCAGCTCCATAGATCCTTTCTCTAACTCCTTCATTGGGGACCATGTACTCAGTTCAATGAATGGCTGTGAGCCTCTACATCTGTATTAGTCAGGTATTGTCAGAGCCTCTCAGGAGATAGCTATATTTAGCCTGGCTTGTCCTTCCTTCAGGCTCTGCTCCATAATTAATCTCTGCAACTCCTTCCGTGGGTACTTGGTTCCCCCTTTTAAGAAGGAATGAAATATCCACCTTTTGGTCTTCCTTCTTCTTAAGTATCTTGTGGTTTGTGGGTTATTCTTCCTGTATTCCAAACTTCTGGTCTAATAACCACTTATTAGAGAATGCATATCATGTTTGTTCTTTTGTGATTGGTTACCTCACTCAGGATGATACTCTTCATATCCATCCATTTCCCTAAGAATTTCATAAATTCATTGTTTTTAATAGCTGAGTACTACTCCATTGTGTAGATGTACCACATTTTCTGTATCCATTTCTCTGTTGAGGGACATCTGGGTTGTTTCCAGTTTCTGGCTATTATAAATATGGCTGCTATGAACATGGTGGAGCATGTGTCCTTATTACATGTTGGAGCATCTTCTGGGTATATGCCCAGGAGTGGTATAGCTGAGTCCTCTGGTAGAACTATGTCCAAATTCCGGAGGAACCGCCACACTGATTTCCAGAGTTGGTTGTACCAGTTTGCAATCCCACCAGCAATGAAGTAGTGTTCCTCTTTCTCCACAACCTCTCCAGCATCTGCTGTCACCTGAGTCGTTTATCTTAGCCAATCTGAGTGGTGTGAGGTGGAATCTCTAGGTTGTTTTGATTTGCATTTCCCTGATGACTAAGGATGTTGAACATTTCTTTAGGTGCTTCTCAGCCATTTGGTGTTCATCAGTTGAGAATTCTCAGTTTAGTTCTGTACCCTATTTTTAATAGGATTATTTGGTTCTCTGGAGTCTAACTTCTTGAGTTCTTTGTATACAGTGGACATTAGCCCTCTATCAGATATATGGTTGGTAAAGATCTTTTCCCAATTTGTTGGTTGCCATTTTGACCTATTGACAGTCTCTTTTGCCTTACAAAAGCTTTGCAACATTATGAGGTCCTATTGGTCAATTCTTGATCTTAGAGTGGAAGCTATTGATGTTCTCTTCAGGAAATTTTCCCCTGTGCCTATTTGCTCGAGGTTCTTCCCCACTTTATTTTCTATTAGTTTCAATGTATCTGGTTTGATGTGGAGGTCCCTGATCCACTTTCACTTGAGTTTTGTACAAGGGGAAAGGAATGGATCTATTTGCATTTTTCTACATGTTAACCGCCAGTTGAGCCAGCACCATCTGTTGAAAATGCTGTCTTTTTTCCACTGTATGGTTTTAGCTCCTTTGTCAAAGACCAAGTGACCATAGGTGTGTGGGTTCATTTCTGGGTCTTCAATTCTGTTCCATTGATATACCTTCCTGTCACTTTATCAATACCATGCAGTTTTTACCACAATTGCTCTGTAGTACAACTTAAGGTCCGGGATTGTGATTCCACCAGAGGTGCTTTATTGTTGAGAATAGTTTGGGCTGTCCTGGGTCTTTTTTGTTCCAGATGAATTTGCAAATTGCTCTTTCTAACTCTGTGAAGAATTGAGTTGGAATTTTGTTGGGGATTGCATTTAATCCTAGATTGCCTTTGGTAAGTTGGACATTTTTACTATATTAATCCTGCCAATCCATGAGCATGGGAGATCTTTCCATCTTCTGAGATCTTCTTCGATTTCCTTCTTCAGAGACTCGAAGTCCTTGTCAAACAGATCTTTTACTTGCTTAGTTAGAATTACACCGAGGTATTTTATATTATTTGTAGCTATTGTGAAGGATATTGTTTCCCTAATTTGTTTCTCTGCCTTTTTATCCTTTGTGTAGAAGAAGACCGCTGATTTGCTTGAGTTAATTTTCTATCCAGCTACTTTGCTGAAGTTGTTTGTCAGGTTTAGGAGCTCTCTGGTGGAATTTTTCGGATCACTTAAGTATACTACCATATCATCAGCAAATAGTGATAATTTGACTTCTTCCTTTCCAATTCGTATCCCTTTGATCTCCTTTTGTTGCCTAATTGCTCTGGCTAGGATTTCAAGTACAATATTAAATAGGTAGGGAAAGAGTGGGCAGCCTTGTCTAGTCCCTGATTTTAGTGGGATTTCTTCAAGTTTCTCTCCATTTAGTTTGATGTTGGCTACTGGTTTTCTGTATATTGCTTTTACTATGTTCAAGTATGGGCATTGAATTCCTGATCTTTCTAAGACTTTTATCATGAAGGGATGTTGGATTTTGTCAAATGCTTTCTCCACATCTAGTGAGATGATCATATTTTTTTGTTTGAGTTTGTTTATGTAGTGAATTACATTGATAGATTTCCATATTTTGAACCATCCCTGCATCCCTGGGATGAAGCCTACTTGATCATGGTGGATGACCGATTTGATTTGTTCTTTGATTCGGTTTGCAACAATTTTGTTGAGTATTTTTGCATCGATATTCATAAGGGAAATTGGTCTGAAATTTTCTTTCTTCCTTAGGTCTTTGTGTGGTTTAGGTATAAGAATAATTGTGGCTTCATAGAACGAATTGGGTAGAGTACCTTCAGTTTCTATTTTGTTGAATAATTTGAGGAGTATTGGTATTAGGTCTTCTTTGAAGGTTTGATAAAACTCTGCACTAAAACAATCTAGTCCTGGGCTTTTTTTGGTGGGGAGACTATTAATGACTATTTCTATTTCATTAGCAGACATGGGACTGTTTAGATCATTGATCTGGTCTTGATTTAACTTTGGTATCTGGTATCTGTCTAGAAAATTATCCATTTAATCCAGGTCTTCCAGTTTTGTTGAGTATAGGCTTTTGTAGTAGGATCTCATGATATTTTGGATTTCCTCAGTGTCTGTTGTTATGTCTCCTTTATCATTTCTGATCTTGTTAATTAGTAAACTATCTCTGTGCCCTCTAGTTAGTCTGGCTACAGGTTGATCTATTTTGTTGACTTTCTCAAAGAACCAGCTCCTGGTTTGGTTGATTCTTTGTATAGTTCTTTTTGTTTCTATTTGGTTGATTTCAGCCCTGAGTTTGATTATTTTCTGCCTTTGACTCCTCTTGGGTGAATTTGCTTCTTTTTGTTCTAGCACTTTAAGTTGTGCTGTCAAATTGCTGGTGTATGCGCTCTCCAGTTTCTTTTTGGAGGCACTTAAAGCTATGAGTTTTCCTCTTAGGACTGTTTTCATTGTGGCCCATAGATTTGTGTATGTTGTGGCTTCATTTTCATTAAACTCTAGAAAGTCTTTAATTTCCTTCTTTATTTCTTCCTTGACCAAGTTATCATTGAGTAGAGTGTTGTTAAGCTTCCACATGTATGTGGGCATTCTATTGTTTATGTTGTTATTGAGGAACAGCCTTAGTCCATGGTGATCTGATAGGATACAAGGAATTATTTCAATCTTCTTGTACCTGTGGAGGCCTGATTTTTGACAAATTATATGGTCAATTTTGGAGAAGGTACCATGAGGTGCTAAGAAGAAGGTATATCCTTTTGTTTTAGGATAAAAAGTTCTATAGATATCTATTAAATCCATCTGTTTCATAACTTCTTTTAGTCTCACTGTGTCTTTATTTAGTTTCTGTTTCTATGATCTGTCCATTGCAGAGAGTAGGGTGTTGAAATCTCCCACCATTACTGTGTTTGGTGCAATGTATGCTTTGAGCTTTAGGAAAGTTTCTTGTATGAATGTAGATGCCCTTGCATTTGGAGCATAGAGGTTCAGAATTGAGAGTTCGTTTTGGTAGATCATACCTTTGATGAATATGATGTTTCCCTCCTTATCTTTTTTAATCACTTTAGGGTGAAAGTCGATTTTATTCAATATTAGAATGGCTACTCCAGCTTTTTTCTTGGGATCATTGGCTTGGAGAACTGTTTTCCAGCCTTTTATTCTGAGGTAGTGTCTGTCTTTGTCACTGAGGTGGGTTTCCTGTATGCAGCAAAATGTTGGGTCCTGTTTACATACCCAATCAGATAGTCTTTGTCTTTTTATTGGTGAATTGAGTCCATTGATGTTAATAGATATTAAGGAAAAGTAATTGTTGCTTCCTGTTACTTTTGTAGTAAGAGTTGGCATTCCATTCATGTGTTTATCTTTTAGTTTTGTTAGAAGATTACATTTTTGCTTTTTCAGTGATGTAGTTCACCTCCTTGTGCTGGAGTTTTCCGTTTATTACCTTTTGAAGGGCTGGATTTGTGGAAAGATATTTTGTGAATTTGGTTTTGTCATGGAATACTTAGGTTTCTCCATCTATGGTGACTGAGAGTTTTCCTGGGTATAGAAGTCTAGGCTGGCATTTGTGTTCTTGTAAGGTCTGTATGACTTCTGCCCAGGATCTTCTAGCTTTCATAGTCTCTGGTGAGAAGTCTGGTGTAATTCTGATAGGCCTGCCTTTATATGTTACTTGACCTTTTCCCCTTAACTGCTTTTAGTATTATTTCTTTGTTTTGTGCATTTGGTGTTTTGACTATTATGTGGCGGGAGGAATTTCTTTTCTGGTCCAGTCTATTTAGAGTTCTATAGGCTTCTTGTATGTTCATGGGCATCTCTTTCTTTAGGTTAGGGAAGTTTTCTTCTATAATTTTGTTAAAGATATTTACTGGCCCTTTAATTTGGAGGTCTTCACTCTCTTCTATACCTATTATCCTTAGGTTTGCTCTTCTCATTGTGTCTTGGGTTTCCTGGATGTTTTTGGTCAGAGTCTTTTTGCATTTTGCATTTTCTTTGACTGTTGTGTCAATGTTTTCTATAGTATCTTCTGCCGCTGAGAGTCTCTCTTCTATCTCTTGTATTCTGTTGGTGATGCTTGCATCTATGTTTCCTGACTTTTTCCCTAAGATTTCTAACTCCAGGGTTGTCTCTTTTTGTGATTTCTTTATTGTATCTACTTCCATTTTTAGGTCCTGGATGGTTTTACTCAATTCCTTCATCTGTTTGTTTGTGTTTTCCTGCTAATCCTTAAGGGATTTTTGAGTTTACCCTTTAAGTGCTTCTATTTGTTTACTTGTGATCTCCTGTAATTCTTTATGGGATTTTTTTGTTTCCTCTTTAAGGGCTTGTACCTCTTTACCTGTGTTCTCTTGTATTTCTTTAAGGGAGTTATTCATGTCATTCTTAAGTTCCTCTATCAGCATTGTGAGATATGATTTTAGATCCAAATCTTGCTTTTCCAGTGTTTTGGGATATCCAAGACTTGCTGTAGTGGGAGTACTAGGTTCTGATGAAGTCAAGTAGTCTTGGTTTCTGTTGGTAGAATTCTTGTGTTTGCCTTTTGCCATCTCTTGATCTCTGGTGATAGATGCTTGGTGTCTCTGATTAGAGCTTGTCCTGTCTCTGCCACCTTGCAACTCTCCTGTGACTTTTGAGGCCTGTGCCTCCTGGTTGGTCCTGCCTGAGTCTCTGGGTTAAAGCATATCCTTGAGGCAGACTCTCCACTAGCAGGGAAGGGGCAGAGATAGTCACTGATCCTGCTCTGTCACTCAGAAACTGAGAGAATCCTGTCCCTGCTGCCCTGTGACTCCCCTGCGACTCTTGAGGCCTGTGCCTCCTAGCTGATCCACCTTAGAAAGTCACAGGAGAGAAAATGAGAAATTTCACCTGAGTCTCTGGGCTGAAGCAGGCAGGCCCTCCACTAGCAGGGAAGAGGCAGAGATGTTCGCTCCTCATGGTCCCTTTTAAAACATTATTTTATACTACAGACTCCACACTAAAATGTGTTAAAAACTCCATAAAATAAGTGCCAAATTGAACAGAGATAAAGTCACAAATGGGATGTAACAGACACATGTGAGAGTTTTAAACTATAGAAGAGAAGCGGCATAACATAAAATTTACATGCATGCAGGTTTAGCCATCCAGTGCTTATGACTTTCTTATTTTCTTCATGAATTAATATTGAGGCCATTGTAAAAGTGCACTATGAGAGTATTTCAGGTCATTTGTTGGTTCTTAGCCACTTCTCTTGCTCTTATTAAAAAAAGTCACCGTGTCCAAACCAACTTAGAGAACAGAGGTTTATTTGGGGCTCACTGTTCTAAAAAGATGTGAGTCCATCCACACTCATCAAAGAAGCATGGCAACAGAAAGACACGGCAGCTGGAGCAGAAGTTGAACTCATATCTCAAACTGCAAACAGGAAGTAAATGGTAAACTTAAAATGATGTGTCCTTCATGAGAACAAAAAACCCACCCTCTATGACATACTCAGTTAGGTCTCAGGTCCTAAACCTACCCAAACAGAAATACCAACTTCAAATACCTAAGGCTATGGGGGATATCTGATTCAAACCACTCTATATATGTAGGTACTTTTCATAATACAGTGACATCTCTAGTTGGTTAAATAGAAGACATGCTAGGCATAATAACTCTCAATATCATACACCATCATTTAAGTGTTTCATGGTTCTACAAATATTAGTACTTAGCTTTTTAGCTTTTTCATCTCTAAGGTGAATGCACTCACATTTACTGTAAGCATCAATATCTGTTTTTCACTGGGTGGCTCCTGTGCTTATTTGGGATTTAATTTACCACAACTTTGGGGGAGGCATAGAAAACATCAAAATCTGGAATGGGATACACTTTTGTCATTTTTGTTGTTAAATAGGAATGGTATTGTTACCTGTTTCAAACATGCTGAGAATAGAATAAGATAAACAATCCCATTCACAATTGCCTCAAAAACAACAAAAGTCTTTGGGATAATCTCAACAGAGAAAACAAAATATGCCTGCAGTGATAATCTCTTATGTACTATGTGGAAACATCACCTATCAATAAAAATCTGATTGCTAATAAGCTGTGGGAGGATTGGAAGTTCAGATATCCAGTAGAGAGAAAGGATCTCTGATAAATAATCAGAAGTGGAAGATTAGCTGCTCTAACTTGGAAGAAGTTGGACATTTGAAACTGAGGAGAGGTGACTAGGCATGTGACAGACATAGAACAGTATAAATGGGTTAAATAAGTTAAGACCTGGTTGGGACAAGCCTAGCTTATAGCCTAGGCTTTTAATTAATAAATAATAAGCCTCGAGTTTTTCTTTGGGAAATGGGGTGAGGATGAAAAAGCCAGCCAGTGGTTACAGAGGCATACAATGGAAACTTAAAAACATTGATGAAAGAAATTGAAAAATCTGTTTCAAGATGGAAAGGTCTCCTTTGCTTATGTATTTAAATCATAATATAAAAATGGTTCATTAAAAGCTCCATCAAAATTCTAATATTATTCTTCAAATAAATTAAAATATTAAAACAATCTTAAAATTCACATAGCATCTCAAAAGACCCAGAATCTCAAAAAGCAGGCATGGTCAGAAGTCATAATGTTGCAAGACTGGAGAGATCACCAGATATGACAAGCAAGCTACACAGAGCTGCAGTAGCAAGCCCAGCATAGAATAGCAGAGGACCGGTTGGATAGACCAGGGGAAGAGAACAGCAGACTTGCTCAGTTACAGATACCTGATTGCTCTAAATCTCACAAGGCAAAATTCTACATTGGACCGCTTAGTCTTTTCAACAAATGGTCATGAGAAACTGTATTTTCTCTTGTAGTAGAAATCAGATCCCTATATCTAACCTTGTGCACACGCACGCGCGCGCGCACACACACACACACACACACACACTCACACAGACACACACGGACACGCACACACACACAAACACAAAAATCACAAAACACATAAACACAGACATTCAAAACGGATCATATCCTCAATGTAAAACATAGAACTCTAAAAGTGCTAGAAAAATATAAGAGAAATATTTTAACAATATCCACCAGCACTATCTAAATAGGAATACACTTACACAGGAATTAGAATTGTGCAAGAATTGGCAAGTGGAACCCCAGGCACTAAAACATGTCTGCACTGTAAGGCAAACAGTTCATCTAATAAAGAATGTGGCTTCCTGTAGTATGGGAAAATAGTTTCTAGCTCTGCATCAGGCAGATTAGTTTCTATAACAAAGAACTCAATAAATCAATGAAGCTGTAAAAAGCAATAAATACATAGGTGATTTAAATAGGCATAAAGCTCTTTAAAGATTTATGTTCAATAGAAAATTTTAAATTTCAGTCTCATTAGCCATCACAAAACACAAATTAAAACATACTGAGGCTCCATATCACTGCAGTTATTATGGAAATACTTAAGAATGCATTCAACAAACTTCTGAGAACATAAGGACAGAAAGGCACCTCTTAGGTACTAGTGTTTAAGCTAATTTAATCAGTATGTGATTTAGTACAGAGGAGAGCAAAAGCTAAAAGCAACCCGATCACATTGTCTACCTAACTGTTGAGTATTTATTCAAAGGATTGAATGTCAATGTATCATATATAGTTCCTCACTAGTATCTACTTCAGTACTATCTATAATCTGTAAGTCATGGAACCGACCACAGTGTCTGTCAATAGAGGCACTGATAAGGAAAATGGAGTAGTCACACACACTGAAAATTTTAAAGCTAGGAAGAACGGCAATATGTCATCTATAGGAAGTAGATGGTTGTAAACCATACATTCATGTTAAGTGAATACTGTCACTTCAGAAAGGTAGTTATCATATAGATTTTCTGTAGTTTCTGGTTCATTTTAATGAAGACATATCAAAATTTATATGTGCAAATAACATGGAAGTAAGACAGATGTGTCAATGAGAACACAGGGACTGACAGAAGTAGGGTATGTTGCAGAAAGTAGGAGTTTGTATGGGGACATATGCTCAAATTTCATTCTGTACTTGCATAAAAATATCCTTAAGTAACTTAGTACCATAGACAATGCAAATTGAAAGAGAACAGAACAACAAAAGGTATGCTGTAGCTGAAGATACACTGAGCGAATCAACACCAAAGCCCTGATGCCCTTCTACATTTTAAGTTTTGACAAAGTTGTAATTACAGGCTATGCATGATTGCCAATCAATAGGGAGGACTCATGTTCAATAGAGAGGACTCAATCTGAGTCCATTATACACCCAGGACATTGTTAACTTTGTTACTAAAAGATGTTGCAAAAGTGTCATTCAGATGAGAATTTTTTTTTGATATGTTGTCATGAATCACTGCGTAGGACAAAAGGAATTCTGATAACTTCCTGAAGTTCCTTTAGTTATTTCACATTTTTGACATATTTTTATGCAGTTTATTCTCTCTTGTGCATTAATTTATAAAATATTCTATCCACATGTTTTGAGTGGAAAAGCTACTAATTAAAGTGAGTAATTGTATATATGTTAAATGAACATTTGTTCTTGGATTTCCACTTCTCGCATTAGGAGAGAACTTGTTTCTTTATACCACTGTTTAAAATTTATCCAACATTGTTTTGCTTTGTATCTGAACACATTAACATTATTAAAACTTTAAGCTGTGATACATCATCAAAACTGTCTAAGAATTCCAGAATACAGTAATTTATTAAAATTGGCAGGATTATGGCTTCAATTTTATTCTACATAACACTGACATTAATAACTACTATTGGCTTTGCAATTACAGAAATGGCCTTGAAATATTCAGAAAATAAATATAACCTGTTACATGATTTAAAAGACTAAGATATAACTAATAGCAGAAGTGTAAATTTGGAGACAAAATCTGTTTATTCATTAAAAACATGAAGAAATTCAATAGTGCCCAGGTCCCTTCTACAAAGTGGAAAGATACTTTCTGAAACAGAAAAGCAATGGACTTGGGCAAGACTGAACAGATTTGCTAGAAATAAAAAAAGTTATTGCAAAGACACCACAAATTTGGGACCACAGATATTTGAAAAATCACCTACTGTAAGGCCACAGGTGAAATAAATGTGGCTGAGCAGTTATAGTGGCATAGGTGCACCAAGACCCAAACCTGTGTCAATAACCCTGACCTAAGAGTTACACATACTTTACATCTTGATAAATGCCATATTGTACTGGACAAAAACGTGGTTAATCTGCCAATAAAAATTGAAACAATTGTAAAGCAAAAATGAAATAGGATGTGATAACAATGAAAGGAAGTATAGGGTTTTTTCTTTTCTTTTTAAAAATTATTTGGGAAATGTGTGGCATCTATTCTCATTCACAGAGCTTGTGACAGGAACTTGTCGTGGTCATGGTAGAAGACATATGAGTTGAAAGACTGGCATCATTTTCTAGGAAAGACAGAATTGTAAAGCATAATGAGCATAGCAATGTTGATAGGACAGTCAAGTTTTCACTTACCATCCTATAACAATAACAAGGCTATTTTGTCTACATGAGTTCTGCTTTTACTTATGTAAAATGGCATAAATACCCATGAACCTGGTATAAAGATCAAGTAATCTAATGCATTTACTGTCAACTACAGAGAACACTTGAAATCTATTAAAATAAAATGACATCAATTTTAATCCCACAGCCCATCTATTGTGCTAACAGCTACTATTAAATCACTGCTCTTCCAGTGTGTGGAGGTTAAGGCTAGAGTCTCAGGAATGACAGTTTAATGTCACAATGCCCAACAGACTTTCTTTTAATGAAAACCATGACATCAAACTCTTAGCTACATACATTCTGTAATTTCCAAATAATATCTAAGCCTATGATTTTTCAAAATAGATTATTTTATTCAATATTATTCTTACCAAAAAAATAAAGAAAAAAAAGAACAGAATTTCTGTTTGGCTTGTGGAAAGTATGGTGTGTAATATTTCTCTGGATTAAGCCCCTTTGATTTAAAGTAGAAAAATGAGAATAACTTTTTTTAGGGACTAACTGCCTTTAGACTCATGAAAAGCTAAAAGCACCCTGCACAGTTACATTTTCATCTATCAGATCAATTTAGTAGTTTATTCTTTTTGATGTTTTGATAATAAGAGGTTGAGATCTGCAGAATTCTGTCTAATAATCAGAAATAACTGTTAATTCTAATAAAAAGTTGACTTGAAGCATAATGTTCACTGACGTACCATTCCTGTCTTCTGCTGCCAGACACTCATTTCTAGTGGTTTATCATGTTTTTACAATATACCATTTGCCTGTATTTCAAAGCAGTACAACATGTGATCCACTTATAAATTTAATTTTCTTTCTATTATCAAACTAAAAAAATATTTGATCTTACAGGATATTTGAACACTAATTTAATGAGTTATCTTGGAATAAAGGCACAAGACCCTAAATAAAATAAAAAAATAATAAAATCTATAAATCTCTTTTTTATACATCATGTACATGTGGCATAAAGTCTCTCTCTCTCTCTCTCTCTCTCTCTCTCTCTCTCTCTCTCTCTCTCCCCTTCTGTGTGTGTGTGTGTGTGTGTGTGTGTGTGTGTGTGTGTGTATAATCTTACCTTAAATGGTTTATACATGGCATATCCTCCATGATACATGATCAAAACCTACCTTTTGGGAATTATTTATCTTGTTCTAATAGTGTTCTGATTGATCTCTAATAATGATGCAGGAGCCTATTAAGGTCTGTCTAAATTTCAGGCATACGTTGGAAGTGATCAGTTTGTAAATAACATCCCCAAAATACAGTAAGTGATGCTGCTCAAGAACATTTGATCCATTCAAATTTGGCCAAATGGGATCACTATTTACATATACAGTCTTATTGAAATGATGATGGATTGTTTTGTAATTGGTTGGAATTTCTAAAGTCACTCGATAAATAATTCTCTGAAAATAATTGTTTTATATATAACAAAGGATTGACTATTTTTGTTTCCAAATCAAATATACGGATAATATCTTCAAGATCTTGTTATGTAAGATTGCTTTGAATTCTTATCTTGAATCCTAAGTTGTTAGTTTTATTAGAAATTTTATAGTAAATAAATAAATAAATAAATAAACCTAAAAGTACAAAACATTTTATAACTAATTTAATGCAGGACTGTAATGGGTATCTGTAGAGGAATTTTAATCCAGCATGTATATGATCCAGCCAGAATGTGGACACACCCTGGATTACAGTACAATTTGGCTGGAATATAGACACACCCTTAATCAACATCTTAAATCCCTAACAATTAAGATAAAGTTTTTCTGTAGAAGGAAGCAGCCATGTTTGAAAGCAATGTCAAAATGAGCAGTAGACAAAGTGATAAATCAGAGAAAGATTTGACAGAATGACTCAGAGATAAGATACACCCAACTCACATGTGAATATTGCAGGAAAAGGAGGCTATTTAAGAGCTACTTGTAGGAGAGAGAAAAAAATGATGGTGGTGGTATGTGGATATGGCAGCTTTGCCAGGACAGCTTTACAGGTAGAGGTGTCAGAGAGAACAAGCTAGACCCAGGTGAAGACAGAACCAGAGTATAAAAAGGAGCTAGAATATTAGACAATATTGCCAACATTATTATAAAGCCAAGCAGAGCAATTCAGGGAGAAGCCAGAAGAAGCCAGATTAAGTCAGTCATCTCACAAGGTACTATTTAACACTGGCTTCAAGTTTCCAGGCCTTAGCTTAAGAAGCTTTAGAACAAAGAAAGAAATGCTCTGGGCACAGCACCAAGTTGTGTATAGCCAGAGCTTATTTATGGCTCTCATCTCATGCCTTCATCTGAAGAGCTAAAAGCAACAGTTACAGGTATTATGAACTGTGTTACTGTACAAAGTGTTGAGTAAGTCTGTTTATTAAAATAAAATAGCATAGTGATGTTAGTACTTGAGTAATATTTAAAAGAAAAATAACTCCTTTAATAAGAATATATCCAATTGTTTAACCATAAATTAATATTTCTAATTTGTCAAAAATATAAAGCAATTGAATCTTTCAATGTAGAAAGTCTTGAAAACCAACAATGAGACATAGTCCTTAAAAACTTCCTTATAAAGTATTTATATTGTCTACTGTGTTTTAAAGACCTGAAAATACAGGAAATTTTAATAAATAATATATTATTTGATTGTTAATTCTATAATTCAGCACTCATTCTGTAACTAGGAGCAACTTTGAAGATAAGTTGGAAATAAATACTTGACGCTACTCTGTTCATGTGGTAGTCAAAATTGGTTGAATAAATAACACCCAATTGAGTATATACTTGGAATGAATGAGTCTAATCAATGTGTTGAAAAATATGTAGTCTTTTTATATGAATATAAAGATTACTTACTGATTCTCTAAATACAGTGGGTGATGCATAGTCTTTGTTTGTCTGTTTGTTTGTTTGACCTGGAACTCACTCTGCAGACCAGGCTGGCCTCAAACTCAGAAATCCAGCTTCCTGCCTCTGCTTCCCAAGTGCTGGGATGCATAGTCTTAATATAATTTAATTTGCCAAGGTAGTTAATATTCATTGGAGGCCTGCTCTTTTCTGAAGAGAAAGAGAGATAGGTCAGGCTGGGGAGAAGTGTGGGAAAAGGACTGGGAGGAGAAGAGAGAGAAGCAACTGCAGTCAGGATATAAAACTGAAAAGAAAGAAAAAGAGAGGTATAGTGGAGGGAGGGAGGAAGGAATAAAAGATGAATGGAAAAAGGAAGGAAGGAAAGGAAGAGGGAAAGAAGGAAGTAGGCAGGCAAGCCTGCAGAAATGGCTCAGAAGTTAAAAGCACTAGCTGTTCTTCCAGAGGTCCTGAGTGCGAGTCTCAGCAACCACATGGTGGCTCAGGACCACCTATAAAGGGCTCTAATGCCCTCTTATCAGATGCAGATATACATGCAAATAGACTACTTGTACATTTTTTTTAAATCCATAGATAAATACTTGTTTTAAAAGAAAGAAAATAAATGTATTTATAAAACAAGAATGACTTGCCAAAAAAGAGATTAGAGTTTCATAAATCAAGGATAATAGGATTGTAAGGACAGAGAACAAAGTGTTACAAAATGAATGCAAGGTTTAGTAGTACAAACACAACATATTCAGTTCCTATAGTTGATTAATGATGTTGAGAAGCAAAAATGTCCCATTGTACTTTACAAATATAAATGTGACACAGATAGGAGGACAACCAGCTTTTGGACAGGCTGCTCCTCAAGTTTGTATTTCATTGATTGGTTCAGCTATAAATATTTTCCCTAATTTTAGTCAACTGGGGATTTTAGAGTACTTTCAGGCAGAAATAAAGTTGAAGAAGTATCTCAGGACCCTGGTGGTCCTGAGAGCCATGGTGGACAAGTCCACTGCCTGCTGTAGTGCACACTGTTTGCAGTAAGTCTTCCTAGTAAGGCAGATGATGATCATGATTCCAGCTCTCTTTAGGAACAACAATACAGTGAAACAGATGCACCAATTCTAATCCATGAAATGAAGAGATCTTTCACATTTCTACTCCCATCTCCATGGTAGTCTTCTGGACAATTTGAATCATGCAGAGGCCACCAAAGATCCCCAGGTACAATAAACGAACAAAGCAATAGGAGGAGCATTTCATAAATCCCTACTAGGCTTCAGTGCTTTGACAATGTGTGAGGATGGACAACAAGATTAGGAAAATTACAAAACTAACTGCTCAACTAAGAAAAAAATAACATCAAAATGTTGCTGCTAAATAGATAAATAGGAGGGGGGAGCTGTGACCTCCAAATAAATCCAGTTCTCTTGAAGTCATACCATTTTAATAAATAAAATTAGAGTCATCTGTGTACTGTCTGTCTGTGGCTGCTCTCACTTTACAATATTAGTGCTAAATGCTTGTAACAAAGGTTTGATGGCTTCCAAAACATGAAATACTTACTCTTCCATCCTTTCAGAGAATCCTCTCACTAAGACAAATCATTATTGTTTTATACAGTTAGGTTTAGGGCTGGCTTACTGGACAATAGTAAATTGATATACAGGAGTAACAGGATCTCACTGAGCTTGTGTGGTAGTATATAACATATATCAATAATTTTATACAGATAGACTCATGAGGAAAGGATTAAGGATCTACATCAATATAAAAATGAAAAAGAAGAATAAAGATTAAGTTAAATATTAGCCTAATCCTCTAACACTTGAGGTTAGGTTGTACCTGTCAGGAATATGAAAAATCTCTACACTCCAATTAAAATTTTCTAAGTCTCAAGTTATACTTAGATTTTTAACATTTTTAAATAAAATACATTTTATTTTGATACACAATGAAAAGAAATTAGAAAATATAGATACAGAATACTTTAACTTAATTATATCATCCATTGAAACATTTGATATATATATATATATATATATAATATCAAGAATATATATATCAAGAAAAAGTATTTTAATGATTCATATCAACTCTGAAATGTGCATATTAAAAAAATAAAGTATCCTTGTACTTGATTTCTGTAAGATTAACATGGATAGAAAGCACAAAGAAATGGCTAAATTTCATCATTTAATCCAGTTCTTGGCTACAATGGGAGTTAGACATGGTTCTCATAATTCAAGCATCTTACTTCTAGGAAGGTCCAGTCTTAATGAAATGGTGTCCCATCTTAAATTATGTTCCAAGTGAAGCCAGGTAGAGCACTCAGTTAGCCTTCACTTCAGTAGATGAAAGAGCAAATTCTTCAACTTATAAAACAATCAATAGGTGTCACTGAAAAAAAAATGGAAATAGTTTCTACCATTTAAAATATATTACTAGTTCAATAAATTTTTAATAAAATAAGATTCACACTAAAAGGTCTGTTATGCTTTGAGTGTTGGACAACTCTTGACCTTTCTTATATTAGGTTATTTTTAGCTTTCTTAACACTAATTCTATGATATAACTTCATAAATAATACATTAAAAATAAATCTATAAGTAAAATATTTGTAGTTATTAATGCATCTAGAAAAAAGAGAAAGTGCTAACACAACCCAATATCATCATGCTGATGTCTCATGGCAGTAGACATGTATGGGTGTTTATGTGCGTGTCTATATGCAGCTCTACTTAGACTAATTTAGATATGATTATGACATAATCATTTCATTACATATTGATAAATCATATCACTAAAATAGTTATAATCCATTATTATAAAATATTAAAAATCCTACTCTCAAAGTGCCAGGTTTGGAAATAAATTATGGAATTATTAGTGTTAATATGGCAACCAAAATTGTTCATGAAATATCTGCACTAAAAAATTCATATTTTATTTTAACAGATATATACACCCGGAAAGTAACAGCATTTTAAATTTAATTGAAAAATATTCTTCATCAATGAAGTTAACTAAATAACTATAAAATTCCACATAATTTAGTTGATATACTAAAACATATTTACTTTTAAGCTTGGAACCTGTCATCAATAGTGTTTAGCCAAAACTAATTAATATTCTTAAATATGTCTAAATGTTTCCTTTCTTGTTGATATAGGTTTATATTAAACTCTGTGTATAATATTTAATGCAGGCAGCCTCTGTGCTCACAAACTAGAATCTTACTCTACTTAGATTCCCTATGTTGTACACCCCACTTCATCCCTGCTTTGAGTATGAATTGACTTAAAGTCTCATTTCTAATGAATGAATTCAGTAAAAGCAATGAAGTATGACTTTCAAGATTATACTATGGCGTGTGGATTCCACCTTGGGTAATTTCTGTTTTTATTAACATAGTGCCTCTGAGTACTATTCAGTTATGTGAAACACTCTCTAAGGTGACTACATAACAGATATTATAGATCCCAGGAAAACTAGAGAAGCTTTAGTGTGTCCCTTTTACTTTTCTTAGCAGATGCCAAAGAAATGAAATACTTATGTCAAGCTATTACTGACTTGGAATGTTGTGGGGGTAACCAATTGGCTTTAAGGCCAACTCCACAGGATAGCATTCATTCTTGCTGTAAACAGAGCAACTGATCTATGGGTCTGGAGATTGTAGGCACTAGTAATAATCTAGTACTACTATCTTGCTAGATGAACATTGTCTCAAACTTCCCTCTAAATTCACATTACATCACAGGTTACCACAGATTTTAACCCTCATCAGAGAAGTTTCTTTTTGCTGTGGTTAGTGGTTAATGCACAAATTTGCAATGGTAAAAATGCAGAGAGTAAATTTGTAAGAACTCCACAGAATTCTAAACTGTAAAGGGAACTATAACAAACCCCCTTCCCTCAATGTTCAGGAAATCTTGCAAATTGAGAGCAGAAAGATTGTAAAAGCCATAGTCATGACAGATGATTACAAGAGTACTTTTGGATATGGTAGGGCAATTACAGCCATGAGCTCTCAGTACCTACATTGTTGGCCTAGTAGTAAGCCAGTCAGAACTCTAGTGTTTATGGAGGAGGGGTGAACAAGCTGAGGAGTATGGGTGGTTAATGGCTGCTAGGGGCAAAAGAGTCAGTTCTCTTTAAGTATGTAACTCCTAATAGGTTTCCCATGCTCCAATGGATGGCTTCATATCCATGAGTAGATGGGCAGCACTAATAGAGATATTTTTTTTTTAAAAAAAAAAACTACATTTAAAAAAAGAATGAATTTGAGAGGGAAAGCATAAGTATGTGTGGAGAAAATTTCAGGAGGACTTGGAAGGGGGTGGGTTGTACATATAACCAAATGCATGCATCAAATTGCCAAGAAAATTTAGTTAAATGTGCACTGCCATTGAAGTTAGAATTGAAGATGACAGAAAAAACACAGAAAGTGAATCATACTTGAAGGCCAGAATTCTCATCATCTGCAAGTGCTTGATAACTTTATTAGAAGAAAAAAGTCTCAGCCTGTAGAGCCAAGGGCCTAAATAAGTGGACAAAGAAATAAAGAAAGCCTTAAGACAATGACTAACTTGTCATTCATATTTTTTCCAGTTTTTGTTCAAGATACCTGACAGTGGATATACAATATCAAACTAAAAGAAAATATTAATTCTGTAGATCTTAAAATAAAAGGTATGAGTATGTGAAAGATATATTTGAAATAATAAAAATACAAGATCTCTGTCATTACCTGGACCTGATTTATTTTGTCACAATTTTCAAGCTAGTGCTATCAATGGATAATACTTGGTCTTTTAAAGAATGTACTCATGGAAGCAATGGAACTAGCTGGAAATGTAACTTTTATTTATCTGATGTAACTGCCTTCTCCAAGGCTTACTGCTGAATAAGCATACCCTTTCTAGTTCTTTCTGAACTCTCGCTGATTGCTTCAACTCAGGTGTTCTGGCTAAATCTCCTCTCCAAGCAGACTGACACAGTCTGGCTTCTCTTAGCTCCTCACTGAATTGTTCTACTCATCCTCAAACTAACTTTAGAAATTGTTCTAATTTTCTGGCTTCTGATTCTCTGGTTTCAACTTCTTCTGATGCAGGACCAGCACAGAACTGCATGAACTCAACAATGAACTCAACTCCATTGTTCTGCATTCACTGCACTGACTCCTAGCTGGATGTTTCTCTCCCCCTGTTGTGCTCTTAAATAACTTCTCTTTCCTGTGCTGTTCTCCTGAGAGTTGCACATATCCTAACTCGGACTCATTCTGTCAAATCTTTTTCTCATTCATCATTTTGTCTGTCTCTCAATTAGACATAACTTTCAAACATGGCTGCTTCCTTCTACAGATTAATTTTACCTTCAGTGTGTACTAAGGGCATGTCTGCATTTCAGCCAGATCACACAGAGATAGAATGTCTTTGGATGTGATCAGAGTAGCCATGTGGCTGAATTAACATTCCTTTATAGAGTATCAATCAGGTTTTATGAGGAACACCAAGATACCTTCCTATTATACAAGTCTGCCTTAGCTAAAGTAGTTGATTCAATGGAGTAAAACAAAAGTGATAGGAGGATACTTTCCATTAATTATGAAAAGATATCAATTGTTTCAGGAATATTATATCTATTGTTTTCTCAGATATTAGTTATTT
Source organism: Montemys delectorum (assembly GCA_019843815.1). Taxonomy (NCBI): domain Eukaryota; kingdom Metazoa; phylum Chordata; class Mammalia; order Rodentia; family Muridae; genus Montemys; species Montemys delectorum. The sequence continues at coordinate 5,522 of JADRCD010205894.1, read as the reverse complement.
TGGAGAAGCCAGGGGCCATGTCATTAAACCACCCTATGGAAGTGCTGATGGGAAGGTTCTGAGGCCCACCAGGAAGCATGAATGGAAAGTGAGGGTAAGCCCTCAGTAGAGTGTGTAGCCTCAGCAGAAAGCTGCCATGTATCCTCATGACACAGCAAGGGAAACACAGCTTCCTGAAAGCTGTCTCCCAGTCCAAGTTTATACACCTAGCAAAGACTCATTTGCCTGAAACATGTTTTTGCCAAGATTACAAAGACAATTCATGACTTTGACTGAATACACTCTGTTTTATGAAGATTGCTGTGCTTTTTTTTGGGGGGGGGGGCTTCATGTGTCCTCCTTTATCTACCATAAGCAAAGTCATTTTCTTTATTCCATGTCCCCAGCTATTTATACTAAATATTTTACAGGGAAGAGTCTGATCCTTTGCTACAGCATAAGAAAAGTATGTGGTCTGCATTGGCTTTCTGCTTTGAGACAAAATTCTGACCATGCAGTACACAGAATTCTTCATATTTCCTATTTCTCCTCTCTGTATCAGCCCAAAGTTGATTCCAAATCAAGGCTCTTCAAAATAAATATCATTCTGTAACTAGCCCATCAGACATATGTTAAGATTTTTGCTCTATGGGGATGAAGAGAGTTACTTGCTCAACATACCAAGGGATGTTATTGCCATGAAACTTACACAGAAATATCCATATCCTAATACACAAAATATTAAGGGAATCCACGGCACTGCTGCCAGCCACTGCATCTTAGCATATTGTTGGGTACTTTATTCCCACTAATTTTGAAATTAAAATTATTCAATAATAAAGAGATGCAGTAGTGATAGATAATAGCCATACCAGCTGTGAATAGATTGTGATGTGTTAAATACAGCCATTAATTTACTTCCTTAACACTAAATCTATCTTAAAAATCATTGTTAATGCACTCTTTTGACAATTTTGGACTGAGTGTTTTGACTCAACTAAGTAGTCAGAGAGATTTGATAATTTATATGCTCCTTGCTGGCACTAAATAGCAGTGTACTGTATCTCTCATATTTCCAGTTGTAAATGTAAAAAAATATGTTTAATGTAATTTATACTCTGTGAACATTTAGATGGCATAAATATTGGTCTGTTCTTGTCATTTTGATAATTATTACAATTCATGTAAGTACATCATAATTTCTGTCTGAGAATTGAAAGTATGTATATGTCTACTAATAAAAAATTGTATGAGAAAAGAATTGCAACTGGGAATTGTATTGGTATTAATATTTTGAAAATATTTAATCTTAAATGATGCAGATAGTAATGCAATATCTCCCTGCCTTCTCAACGGTTAGTGTGTAATTTCACTGACAGTAAATCAAGTGTAGTACTAGCTATTAGCATTATTCAGCATATATAAATTGTTTGATACTCATTCAGATTGGCAGATATCTTACAGTAACTCTATATTTCTTATTGACCTTGAAGTCTGGACTTTGTGTGTAAGGAGGTCTCACTATGGTTGAAACTCACTTAACAAGGATTAAATTATTAGATATTTAACAAATGTATTCATTACAACTAAAAATTGACTCGGGTTCCTTCCAGTCTGTCTGGGCTGGTGTCCAGAGTAGACCTTGGGCGCAAGCTCTTCAGCCAGTCCCACAACACCCAGAGGAAGCTCCATGCCAGGCACTCTGACACACCCAGGATCAGAGGTGAGGAAGAACCAACATCTTTGAAACCAGTCCCACAATGCCCAGAGGAAGATCCACTCCCAGGCACTCTGACACACCCAGGATTAGAGGTAAGGAGGAACTAACATCTATCCCAACACTGGGAGTAACTGGGACCAGCGGGACCAGGCACACAGGAACTCCACCAGCCCAGTGACTTGGGTTCCTTAGATATTTAACAAATGTATTCATTACAACTAAAAATTGACTCGGGTTCCTTCCAGTCTGTCTGGGCTGGTGTCCAGAGCAGACCTTGGGTGCAAGCTCTGCAGCCAGTCCCACAACACACAGAGGACGTTCCCCTCCCAGGTGACCTAACAAGCCCAGGATTACAGGATCCCAGAATCACAGGATCACAGACACAGCTTGACTCTGAGGAGTTCTGACACAACCAAGATCACAGGAAGGACAGGCTCCAGTCAGATTTAGCAAGGGCAGGTAGCACTAGAGATATCCAGATGGTGGAGGGCAAGCATAAGAAAATAAACAACACAAACCCAGGTCACTTGGCATCATCAGAACCTAATTCTCCCACCATAGCAAGTCCTGGACACACCATCACACCAGAAAAGCAAGATTCAGATATAAAATCACTTCTCATGGTGATGATACAGGACTTTAAGAAAGACATAAATAGCACCCTCAAAGAAATACAAGAGAACACAGGTAAACAGCTAGAAGCCCTTCAAGAGGAAGCACAAAAATCCCTTAAAGATCTTCAGGAAAACACAATCAAACAGGTGAAGGAAATGAGCAAAACTGTTCAGAATCTAAAAATGGAAATAGAAACAATAAAGAAATCAGAAAGAGAGACACCCCTGACCATACAAAGCCTGGGAAAGAAATCAGGAATCATAGATGCAAACATCACCAACAGAATACAAGAGATAGAAGAAAGAATCTCAGGGGCAGAAGACACCATAGAAAATATTGATACAACAGTCAAAGAAAATGCAAAAGCACAAAGCTCTTAATCCAAAACATCCAGGAAATCCAGGATTCAATGAGAAGGCTAAACCTAAGGTACAGAAGAGAGTGAATATTCCCAATGTAATAGGCCAGCAAATATCTTCAATAAAATTATAGAAGAAAACTTTCCTAACCTAAAGAAAGAGATGCCCATGAACATACAAGAAGCCTACAGAACTCCAAATAGACTGGACCAAAAAAGAAATTCCTCCTGACACATAATAATAAAAATACCAAATGCACTAAAGAAAGAAAGAATTTTAAAAGCAGTAAGGGAAAAAGGTCAAGTAACATATAAAGACAGGCCTATCAGAATTATGGCGGACTTCTCACCAGAGACAATGAAAGCTAGAAGATCCTGGGCAGATATCATACAGACCCTACAAGAACACAAATGCCAGCCCAGGATACTGTACCCAGCAAAATTCTCAACTACCATAGATGGAGAATACAAGGTATTCCATGACAAAACAAAATTTACACAATATCTTTCCACAAATCCAGCCCTACAAAGGATAATAGATGGAAAACATCAACATAAGGAGCAAAACTGCAGCCCAGAAGAAGCAAGAAGGTAATCTTTCAACAAAACCACACAAGCTTAATTCCTCATCTTACAACAAAGCAACAGGAAGTGACAATTACTTTTTCTTATTATATTAATATGAAAATTAATCCAACATATCCTAATCGATTGAAATCCAATAATATGAGGAATTAGGAATTTTTTTTATTGTCATCCAATGGTCTCTCTAATTTGGTAATTGGAGAAATAGGTCTAACATTGTCCAATCTATATACACTTTCAGCTTGTTTGTTTGTGACAGTGTCTTGCTGTGTACAACATAAGGGTCTTGAAATCTTGCTTCTCCTATCTTAGCCTCTCTATTAGTAGTATTGTTTATTTCATGTCTTTACACTATACTATTGTGGAGAGGGGCGGCATGACGCTCTTAGCGCTCTGCATTGTAACTGCCAGCCCAAGAATGGTGCCGGTCTCCGCCTTCCAACAGCGAGCGCTCTCCATGGTAAACAACTCCTTATTTGGGCATGAGGTGGTGCGATTGTCTGGCAAGATCTGGTGACCGAACAGGGACCTATGGAGAGATGATATGTGGCTTTCAATGATTGGCATGCGCTAGTGTTTATAAGCCCGAACCCAGGAGCGGTCGGGGTCACTGCCTGTAGAAGAAACTCCTGAATAAACCACCTTCAGAAGGAACCTGGTTGTCCTGTGTTTTGTCTCCCTGTTGGTTGGGGACTGCACCGGACATCGTGGTGGCTCGGTACAGGCAAAGAAGTGTCCTGTGAGGTTTCACAACTCTTGGCAGACAGGGCGATCAATCGGTAAGTGCCTGGTAAGTGGGGCCAGAGCTTAGAAAGTTCTCGGGAAGGGAATGAGACGAAAGCCCGAGGTAAAGCAGTGAGAAAGAAAAGTTCTCGGGAGGGAGATGAGACGAAAGCCTGCGGTAAAAGTGGCAAGAGAGAAAAGTTCTCGGAAGGAGACAAAACGAAAGTCTGTGGTAAAAGCAGCGAGAAAAGGACTGCGGCAAGCAGCAAGAACGTAGAGAAAGTGAAAGTAGAAAGAGAAAGTGAAAGTAGAAAGGCAAGCAGCGGTGAACCGAAAGTGAAAGTAGTTCAGCGAAAATTTTACGATGGGCGCTTCATATTCACACCCAATTTTTTTGGCTCTTCAGGAGCTGCTCTTATCTAAAAACCTAAAGATTGAGAAGTCCACCTTAGAAAGATTTTTGGAGGAATGTGATACTGCCTCCCCGTGGTTTGCAGTGTCTGGCAGCCTTACGGTTCCTTGCTGGGACGAGCTCGGTCGTGATTTGGACTTTGCTTGGGAGCAAGGAACCCTGAAGGGAGGAGTGAGACCAGTCTGGAAGTTAGTGAGGAGATGCTTAGAAGATCAGCAATGCTGTAAAGCAGTGGAGAAGGGACAGACAGCTTTAGAGTTGCTGCCGAAGGAAAGATCGACAAAATCAGATAATGAGAAGGGAGGAAGGAAGAAAGGACAGTTGTACCCTGATTTAGGAGAATTTGAGGGTCTTACCAGCTCAGAGTCTGAGGAAGAGATTGGGGCTCTAATGAAAAGGTTTAAGAAACACACCTTGAAAGAGAAAAGGAAGACAAAGGAAAAGAAAGGGTCAAGCAATGAGAGTACGGCAGGAACGGGCGTCTTACCACCTTCCGCTCCTCCGCCTTATATTGAGCCGATGATAGTGGGCGGGGGGTGCTCATTTTGCCCGGAGGTGTGGAAAACAGTAAGATCTGAGCTCTAGCTCGCCTGTCCTGTATTTCAGAATGTGCAAGGAAACAGGTATGAAGAGCCTCTAGATTTCAAGGTCATCAAGTTTCTAGCAGAGTCTGTCTGCACATATGGTATTTCAGCTTCCTTTACCCTAGCTCAGGTAGAAGCGCTGAGCAGACACTGTATGACACCCAGTGACTGGAGTGGACTGGCTAGAGCCTGTCTTAAGCCTGGGCAGTACTTAGATTGGAGAGCCTATCATTTATTAGTTAAAAATTTAAAGGCTTGGGGCTTGTTTATAGCCCCCAAAAAGGTCCAGCAAGAGGAAGTAGTTTCTTATTTAGGTGCCAAAATTGGACCTTGTGAAGTTAAACCTTTAAAATTGGAAATTAGAAAAGATCATTTGAAAACTTTAAATGATTTTCAAAAGTTGTTAGGAGATATTAATTGGATTAGGCCCTATTTAAAGATTCCAAATTATAAATTGCAGTCTTTATATAAAATTTTATATGGAGATTCTGCTTTAGATTCTCCAAGAGAATTGACTCCTGAAGGGTGTTAGGCATTAAAAATAGT
>JADRCD010205893.1:0-14152 GCA_019843815.1 Montemys delectorum | reverse complement strand
ATGTATTATTTTGAAATATACAGTTAATATGTTTGGAGTTATTTGAAATTTATAGTGAGAAAAGCATAAATATTTGCAGTATTGCTATAGACAAGCATCTACATAACACTGTTAAATTGATTGTTTTATATCAAACAACTTTTATAATACTAATTTTTATTGTTATAATATTTTATAAATTTTAAGGAATATGACAAAAAAAGATATTGTAGGTATTGAAGAGGGGGTCTCTGGGAGGGGTTGGGGTACAAAAGGGAAACAAGAATGTGATCTAATTCTATTTACTTAAAATATGTTTTTAAATGTTAACAAATTCAGACAAATTGAAATCATGTAACTTTTCTCATCATAATGCAATAAAAGCTTAAAAAAAAAAAAAAAAAAAAGCACTAGATACTCTTCCAGAAGTCCTGAGTTCAATTCCTAGCAACCATATGGTGGCTCACAACCATCTATAATGTGATCTAATGCCCTCTTCTGGCATACAAGTATACATGCAGATAGAGTACTTGTATTCCTAATCTAAATAAATAAATCTTTAAAAAAAAAACAAAAAAACACTTGTTCAACTTAAATTCATAGTTTACCCTATAGAGAAAATAATTAAAAATTGTCCTTCTTTTTTTCCTACTCCAATAAAATTTTACCTGTTCAGAGATATTGGAGTAGGTCACTTTTTTTTTATCCATGTGAGGTAGTTCTCACCAGTCAGGAAACACATAACACTTACAAATTTGCCAGTTTATGTTCCCATCTGAACTCTTTGGGTCTTTGCAAAGAAACATGGCTATTCCTTACTAATACAGGGTTTAGTTTGGGTTTCTTGCCTGCCTTCCTTCCTTCTCTCTCTCTCTCTCTCTCTCTCTCTCTCTCTCTCTCTCTCTCTCTCATATCCTGTGTTTGTGTGTTTGCTTTGATTCATATGAGATGGTACATGTTTAAAGAGGTCATTTAGGATATTGCAAAACTAATACCCTCACCATTTCAAAGAGTTAAGGCATACTCTACCAATGCTATGCAGAAATTAGAGGCTTCATGCAAATTTTAAAAGGGATGCATTTGAGTTAGACCTATTAATTCCTTACAGTATCATAGAAAAAAAATCTGTCAAATTATTTTTGACATTCTATACAGTTTATTTTTATAATTAGTACTGCTGTGTTCAGGCTGCTGAATTAGGTCCATTTCAGAGTATTTTCTTCTTACAGAACAGGAGTGATTATAAGTAGAAACTAGCTAGGATGAAGAATTATAATTGGATAAAAAATTTAAAAGAGTGAATTAATTATTGGAAACTATAATTAATCAGGGTTATTCTTCTCAAGGTTAACACTTTAAAATGTATTTTATAGGTAATGTAAAAGACCTCACTTAGTTAAAGCTTTTTATAATGGCCATAATCCACCTTAGCCCAGTCAGAGAGCAATTCCCTCCCCATGCACTCACTCCGTATTCTGTTTAATTTTGTTACCTTTGCTCTGTCATCAATCCAGTGGTCAGCCTGTAGAACAGAAGGCAGGATAATTACGTTTGGAACATGACCATGCGTTTCTGGGAACTTGGAGAGCTATGGTCACAAGCCACGCAATTTTAGGCACTGTCATGCAAATTCATAATGGACATCCGGCTACTCCTTTTACAATGAACAGTACTCTACCTATCCAGGAGTTGTTCAACAAAGATAATTAATTAGTAAAGTGCCCAAGTTCTTTTGAAATGAGATTACATTGCATAAGCTAGAATCCTTTGTTTCTTTTTTTGTAAACTCATAATTATATAAATTATACATATACAGAAAGTACAACTGCTGGGTTGATTTTATCTACTCATTCCCCAGGTCCCACACCACTTCCCCATGTCTCCTTCCAATTCATTTACACAGGTGAGTGTTTTTATTGTTCTTGTGGGGACAGGGTTTTTCTATGTAGCCCAGGTTAGCCTCATAGCTGACATCCTTCTGCCTCAACTCTCCAAATACTAAACATAGCAATATGTATCCAGAACAAGTTATTTAGCCTCTCTATGTCTTTATCTACATGGAATTTAGATAAATCTGTAAAATATTAGATATTAAGTAATTTAACAATTAATTAATTGAGCAAGTAACTAGAGCAAAAAACTTTTGGTAACAACAAACCCATTATTTTATACATATAATTTATTAAAGAAAAAATTGTTTGACACAAATGTATATAACAGTATAAATGAAATTTAAAATTATTGAATATCACTAAATATTTGAAACATATTTAAAAGATAATTATAACTACTAGATACCTATTTTTCATAATGTTCCATATCATTTTAACTTTATATTTTAATTAGCTGGGCAGTGGTGGTGCATGCCTTTAATCCCACCACTCAGGAGGCAGAGGCAGGCAGATCTCTGAGTTTGCGGCCCTACTAATCTAGAGATGGTGCTCCAGTACAGCACAGAGAAACTCTATCTCAAAAAACCAAAAAATATATACACTTAATTTATATATTACATATACATTTAATTTATACATATGTGTGTGTTTGTGTGTGTGCACACATGTGTGTGACATATATATGTAGTGCTTGTTGTTAGTATCAGCAGAGGACAGAGACATTGACTCCCCTGGGTCTGGAGTTACAGGCCTTTGGTGAGCTAGCAGCCATGCATAGGAATTATTCAATTAGGAAACAAACTCTGCTCCTCTGGAAGTCCAACATGCACTTTTAATTACTGAGCTATCTCACCAGCTACAGTAACATAATTATTTATATGTCTTATTAGAGACAGAGAGGAGAGAGAGAGAGAGAGAGAGAGAGAGAGAGAGAGAGAGAGAGAGAGAGAGAGAGAGGGAGAGAGAGAGGAGTGAGAACTGGAATTGTTCTTAAAATGAATGACAGCTCTATTTGTGCAGTGAGATTCAAGTTCCTTTTTTATCTAAACCATGTGTGTGCACACATGTACCTCTGTGCAGTGTGTGGCTATGCATTTGGATATTACATGGATTTTGTATAGTGAACAGATGTCAGCATGTCATTTTTCTTTCAAACAATAAACTTGCTTTTTAACTATAAATGGTCTCACACATCATTGCCGAATCCAGGGCATATGTATAGTTTTCATGTAGTCCCTTGGCCACATTGCACCTGTTGGGATTTACAAGAGAAACATATCCCTCCCTGTACATTGATGACATTTAGGATCTAAAGTAACAAAGCAAAAAGGGTCTTGACCATCATCAATTGCTATCTAAAAGGGAAGAAGGAGAGGAGAGGCAGAGAGGAAAACATTGGACAACCTTGCACAGGTGACTGAATTCTAGGCAAAGAGATCTTTAGCGCTTAATTTCTCGGACATTCTCAATCTCACGGCTCTTCCCAACAGCATAGGATCAACCATGCATTCAGAAACATGTCAGAATTGGAATGTTTCATAACCTTCATTGATGCTCCCCCACCCCCAGTGACTCAGTGACTTCCTACACATGTTGTACCTAGGCCAGGTGCATGTTTTCATATTTATATTATTCTTTCAACTTCAAAATAGAACTATTCTTGTTACTTTAGGGTGAAAAAAATAAGAAAATTTTGTTTAAAAGAATTTACAAAAACACTCTTGCTATGCTGAAAGCAAAAGGTGTATAATTATATAGAGAATCAGGTTATACTTAGAGACTGACGAATGCAAACATTCAATGAGATAGATGAACTCCTCAGGAGTTTCCCAGGCAGGTTGATTATCAGGATGTATAGTAAGCACACGTCTGCTATTGCCTCATGCTCATGCCTGAAACAGGAAGATGGTGAGTTAAGTCTGAAACTCTGTCAACTTTACCAAAATCAAGCCAGAGAAACCTGTAATCCTTTCATGAGTAAAGATTTAAGAATTCTCAATCAGGACAAATAGTCAAAGTCCACACAACTTACTAACTACTGAAACGTCAGAAGAATCAGTAATTTCAAGTTTTGCCTACTTCTAATTCCATTTCAGAGTCAGCAACATATGTAACTCTTCATCTTATCTCGTCAAACATCCTTTGCTCCACATCTAAAGAAATGCCTGATTATATTATGAGACATTTTAAAAGAGCACAGGAAGTATTAGTCGATGTAGAAATGCCAAAACATAACCTCCATCAACCTGAGGCTGTGTATCTGTGTAGATAGATTTTATGCAGTATGTAATGCTCCCATGGATTAGCTCTGTCATCTAATAGCACATCTTGACATGTTTCATATACTTTAATTAACTTCAGGATGCCACTTTACAATACATCACAGTGCCTTAAGTATGACTCCTTGTCATAGCATTACACAGACCATTTTTAGTGCCTGGATTGTGCACAGTATTACTATAGTTTTCTTAATCATCTTCTTGGTCCTGAGTACTTGTATTGGTTTAGTATTTTAACATATATAACCAATATTGAAATCCACATTACTGTGCAAATGTATTATCCTCTATTTCCTTTGGATAGGTTTTAGTTGCCTGATTGCTACATCAGAATGTCTGTGTATATTTATTTTTAACATGATGTCTCATGTTTATCTTTCAGTCTGCCTAGTAGCTCATACTTCTACAAGAGATTTCTGTGGCAAGCCCTTACTTTAGAGACACATGTTGATTAGAATTGTGTATAGCTGCCAGTGAAAGGCCTGAAAACTATAGCACTTCTCAGTTCTCAGAAATAAAACATTGGAGGCCAGGCAGTGCAGGGATACTCTCAGTAACAGGAAATACTTCCCACTACCCTCCTGGTTGGTCTGGCATTCACTTTTTGCTTGTACTTGGGTTTGCTTGCGTTGGAATGTAGCCTCTTATCTGATTTTATCTTACAGCCACAGTATTGTCTCTATGACACCAGCCATCATATCTGTATCCACATCATTGATAGGAAAGTGAAGCTGTAAAATGATAGATAGCTCTTAGCCCTCCCCAAGTAATCGTCCCCCCTAAAGGTTCCTCGTAGGAAGCCCCACCAACAGTCATATTCATCTTCTTGATCACACATGTATTTTTTCAGGAAGATAGCGAATATAAATTTTACTTAGACATATTTCTGACTTAATCGATAAAATTACCCCTAAGAATGAATAGCGATATAAAATAAGATACTGGATAGAAAGTAACAACCAGAGTAAAGATAGTGCGTGTATGCAGACATTTATCACTATTAGTAGAACAAACTTGTATCATTTTAAGTTGTTCCTTACTAGTTGGTCATATAGAGATTTAATACAAGGATGAATTATAAATATGTAGTTGTAAATTTAAGAGTACCTTTATTTTCTTTTCATAAAAGAAAGGGTAATTTATCTGTTTGGCAATCAAAAATGTTTTAAAAGAAAAAGTTTCAAAGTATTTTAAAAAGTCACTCAGGGAAAAGATGAACTAAGAAAGCCCTTTGTGAGAATGATAAATGATCTTTCAGATTATTAAGTCACTTGTGGCAGCTTTCCTGATAGTGTCATCTACTCTCCTAGTACCGCTCATTATCCCTTTTAATAATAAAACATCCCTGAAGGTAATTTTCCTTTCTATTTCAGATCTTAGCACCCTACTTTTTCCTTGTTGCAGACATTCACAAATAAGCCATCAAACTAACGTGTATTGTCTTTGAACAGCTTCAACTTATAGATTCTTGGTCTATAGCTCCGTGGTATATGGCATTTCTATGATTTCCAAGCTCAGAAGTAGAAGAAAGCACATGAGCAGCAGAATGAAATATATTGAGATTTAAGAGGCTTGTAGGCTCAGTGACTTGAGTAAATTCTTGTAGCCTCCTGAGTCTTGGATTCACAAAGAAAAGAAATTCTGATCCATATTTTTGGCTGCACAGGAACATTTAGATTCATAAACCTGTTGCATGGCTAGTAAGCATGCTCAAAAAATTAGGAAACAGAAATTGATAAAAAAAAATAAATAGGATTGATTCGTATTTTGGACAAACCAAGGGATAGATGGAAGTGGAGTCTATTCTCTTCTCTCAAATGTGAAAGAGAAAAGACTCCACCTTTCCCAGCTATTAGATTCCGGTCTATCTGAGACTCAGGCTTCATTTTTTTTGATAGCTGTAGAACTTAGTAAGCCTTTTACATCTTTTCTTTGAAAATCAACTTCGAGGTCCAGGTTCCTTCACTTGAATTAAATGCATTGATTTTTACAAGCATAACCAAAGAGTGAGAGATGAAGGGGTCTCCAAGATTATGTACTCAACCCAGCAGGTTTTCAGCACAGACTGGGTGTGAATCTTGGACGTTAATAGACTCAAAGAGAGTTTCTACAAAACAAAATGTCATTCAGATGTTATGAAACTTGTATCCTATTAGCAGAATACCTGGGAAAGCATTTACCATGTCATATTTGTTTGTCCAGAAACAAAGTAGAAAACAATGATTTTAACGATAGGGAGAATATAAGTATATTTCTACAGTATCTCAAATGCTATTGCTTATTCATAGGTACTGAAATATGAAGAAACACACTAGCCAGGATTCTCATCATGAGCTACTAAAATTCAACCCTACATATTTCCAGACTACGATGGTCTTTATGTTTTTTGTTTGTTTCGTTTTTTGTTTCTTTGTTTTTCTGTATGTCTTTATTTTATTTTTTATAAAATGTCATATATTCAAGGATATAAGTTTAGGTAGGTAATAAGTAATAGCACGGTACTATATTTTTAAAAAATGTCCATGTGTATGTGCCTGTCTGTGTATATGTACACGGTGTATGGGCAGGTTCTCTCGAAGGGAAACAGAGGATGTCAGATCCCATAGAACACTGGGTCACAGCCAGATAGTTGTAAGGCTGAGAACTGGAGTGCTCTGGAGGGCAGCGAGTGCTCTTTACAGCTGAGGCATATTTACATTGCCTTAAAAGTATGTCTTTAAGGAATCAGTACATTAGGCCAGTGTTTTCCAACCAGTGGACCCCACCTGCTTGACGAGTTTCCATATCCGGCATCCTACCCATTATATATATTTACGTTACAATTCATAATAGTATCAAAATTACAGTTATGAAATATCTCTGAAATAAAGCTGGGGGTCACCACGGCATGCTGAACCTTATTAAAGGGTTGTTATATTAGGAAGTTTGCGAACCACCTCCTCAGACAGTCCTGGTATTTATAAGGGGCACAATGAAGTCAGCTTAGGAAGATTTGGGAGCAGCTGGGGGTTGGGAACTAATTGCTACTCAAGAGCCAGATTGTCTTAGCAGTTTGTGACACATCCTTTTCCTTACTGGTATTACACAATAGGATGTTTTGTTGCTTAACTAGTCGCTGTCTTTTACTTTCCACTCCCTGCTCCATCCTCTACAGAAGCAATGTTGCTGCCAGGATAGATCCAGAGCCTTTCGTAAATTTGGAGAATGAGTAAGGGATGTAGACAGAGTGTTCAAGGTTTGCAGGAAAAACAAAAATATTTATTTGGAAAGATTAAGTCTGTCTTCAAGGGTTAAAGAAGGAGATTTTTGCTTTTTAATTAGCAGGAGAATGGAATGAGTAAAGTCTTTGATATTTCAGGCTTTTAAGGCCTTTAAAGGAGGCATTTAGCAAAAATAAATTAGAAATTAGGGTCTCGGCAACTGAAATGACCAGAGCAGGACTAGAGAGCCAAATAGAAGGTGAACCTCTTGTTATTCTTCAATGCAGAGCATAGTATATGCTCCAGTGTGTGCAGGTACTGAGCCACTTGCGTCACAGAGATTATTAGTTGGCACACAATAGAAGCCCCATACATTGTTAGGATTTTGCAGAAAGTGCCTACACACTTTCTTCCATTCATCACACTTTCATGAGGCTTTATATGGATGTAAAGTGCCAGCAGAGAGTCATCCAATTGAAAGCCTGCTTTCCTGATATTAGAAAGATAAAGTCATGGATCAAAAGAAAATGATAGCCAATAATCAAAAGTAAAGCCCTTCTGAAATTCTCTGACAGTTGTATCTGCATGTGTCCTTCAATTTAAGAACATGTTAGCAATTATCATAAATTAATGATAATGACTAAATGTGAGTAGATGTCATAATGATTAATTATGTTGATTATTTCGTACTGATGTCTTAAAAATACATTTCCCCAACCAGCATCTTAGGAAAGAGAAACACTCAACTCTGTGCTGTGGCTTAGAAATAACAAACTCCTTCAAATCTTATATTCTTAAAAAAAAATTAAACAAGCTGCTTGCTAAACAGAATTAGAAAAAAAAATAATTCTACTGTGGCAATAAGAGCTACCTTCAGATGTCTTTATATTCCGCTGATTTTCCTTTTCTTCTAATTCTGTTTTGCTTTTGGACTGATATTTAAAGTATGCCCGTGACTGACAGAGCTTTCATCTCTGTACCCTAGCACAAAATCTACATTAAAAGTAAAAGTGAGCGGGCAAACAGCAGTTGTAATTTACTTTCAATCAAAGCATTTGCCTGGCTTAAAATCTTCTAGGATTCTTGCCACCTCAAATAAGATCTCCTCTGAGGAAGCTGGCCATGTCTAGACAGCAAAGCCTATGACAAACTGCAGTAAATTTGGTTAAATGTTTGACTATGGCATTGTGTAAAAGGCATCACTCCCGTGATTTAGTTGAACCTTAGCAGTCCTGACTTTAGAGAGCTATTGACCTTTCCTAAGCAGCAGTTTTTCCACCTGCTAATGAGGAAAACTAATATTGCCTCTGACATGGACTTCCTAAGAAAATTAACTGCGAAGAAAAAAGAGTTTAGATGTCACTGAAGCACGATGACCATTCCTTACTAGTTTTATTCTTAGCTATGCACTTTGCAAAATGATGAGTGCTGGGTTTGGGGTTATGTTTCCCAATATCATGTAGGATATCAAGAATAGCTTACGGCTATAAAGCTGGCTCGGGAGTTAAGAGCTCCTTCTGTATGAAGACCAGAGTTCTGATCTGCTAATGGTGATTACTCCAGCTCCAAGGAACCTGATGGTGTCTTCTGGCTTCCATAAGTACTGAGGGACATACAACTAAACACACACACACACACACACACACACACACACTCACACTCACACACACTGCTTTATACATTCACACAGAAATATTCACAAACATACATATAAAAATAAATAAAAAAATATATCCCAGAATTGTGTTTCTCACCTGAGATCAATTTGTGATTTATAATTAAACAACGTGTGAACAAACATATTTCAAGTATTGTTAATTTTCAAAACATAACATATCTGTCACTGATAAATTAAGTTGTCAAGTTGCTTATACAAATTCCAAATGGAGACCTCTTGTCCTAAGCACTATTAGTGTTAATGTGTGACTAATCATGTGTCAAAGATAATATCAATAACAATAATTTTAAAACTTTAGATTGTGAAGATATTTTAAGGAGGTCACCACTTTTTCAAAACCTCTCATTCATTTTTCTTCATCTCCCTTTATAAAAATACCTGTGCAACTAATCAAATATCTTACCTACACAAACTCCCTTTACTATCTACTTCTTGCCTTGTTATTATTTTAAAGTGATTATTCATGAGGCTGGAGAGATAACTCAGCTGTTCAGAGCACTGGCTGCTCCTCCAGTAGACTGGTTTGATTCCAGCACCCACATGATACCTCACAACCATCTGTCTTCACAGTTTCACAGAATCCCATGCCCTCTTCTAACTTCCAGGCTAACTAAGGATGTACATGGTGCATTCAGGCAAAACATCTACAAAAGATGTATTTTTTTTTAAAAAAAAATACACATTCATTGACATTCTGGTGTATACCACTTATCCCAAAATTAGAAGACAGAGGCATTTAAAGACAGAGGCATGAAAATTAGGAGTTCAAGACCAGCCTCAACTTCAAAGCAAATTCAAAGCCATGATTGGTTTCATGAGAGACCTGGTTAAAAAAAAAAGCCAAACAGGAAAAAAAGAATGAGTATACTCATCACTGTATGGAATTCCACTCTTGCAAAGTCTGTGCAGAAATAAACTCTAACAACCACCAATGGTCAAAACTCCAAGATGGTTGGTCAAGCCTTAGGTCAAACTTTGTCTAGGTTGAGACCTACTCTACTAACTAAATCATTGTTTGTATGAATTCCCAAGGTGATCTGTTGAATGTTTATCTTATAAATATTGTGTTCCTGCTGGATTCTTGGCCTTTTCTCAGACACTGGTAATATAGTTATGACGGGGCTGATGAAATGCCAGTATTCATACTTCACAGCACTGGAGAAGAGACGGGCAAGTAAATATTTAATTAAATGTCAAGGAAAGATAACCTTTGTAAGGGGGAAAATGCTAGATGATATGGGTGGTCAGTTTTATACTGATGAACACATGGACTCTATTGCCTACAATCAGGAGAATTGTGACCATTTTTTCCCAGTGAATCTTGCTGTCATGGTCACCAAGGAACACAACTCAGTCAATATCTACAAAGCAAAACGCTGACCCTTAGAGAAGGGCCAGAGCTATGTTAGCTTCCTATATTGGCAACTGTGTTTCTTGGTGAGCATAGACATCGCCACAGCTGATGTAACTGGATGAACCATCTCACCCTGCAGAAACATTACTAGATATTTCTCCAAGGGGCAGCTAAAGTCACCGCATACGCCAGGCATCATACAGTACACACACTTAGGTGCAACAAATGAGTTCACACTGAGTCTGACATCAGGAGTCACATTCTTACCAAGGAAATATTATAAGCTACGAGTCCTTCTCACACAACCTAGACTGGGTATCTATGTTAACAATAAATAAATAAATAAACCTTTCCCAATATAACCGAATGCCATTGGCCCTGCACAACTTGAGCTCTCTGTGCTTCCTGAGACGATCATATTTATTCCTTGTTCCTATTTAGCTATATAATGTCTATGTTCAGAACATAGATATGATCCCATCTTTAAGTCCACACATACACACACACACACACACACACACACACACACACACACACACACAGAGTTTTCCTCCTCTGGTTCACTGGGCTAGTGTATCTTCTTCATTGGTACAAAGCTCCCAGTTTTTAACAGACAGATCTTCATACTGTGGACCAAGATGATCTAAGACTTGCATGAGCATGATAGCTTTATAATAGTTCATTTTCTTGGCTCCTCTGCTTTCAAGAAGTCTTTTTGGAAAGCTTATCAATGATCTACCAGTTCTCAGCTCTTGTGTACAATGTCCATACCTTACTATACCACATCAGATAAACTCTCATCTCATCCAAGTTTTAGTGTGACTGATATATCACATCTGCCTGTAGTGCCTTGGGAATAATTTGAGACTCTAGATAGTCAGTGAGGTAATAAAGCATTTCATGTTATTCTGGATGCAAACACTGTCTATTTCTGTCAGCCTGTCTGTCTGTCTATCAACTGACCTGTCATCTGTCAACCACTTATCTTTGTACTTATCTCTTATATTATTCAATATTAAATACATTTAATTATTAAACACTTATGGTAAATGTACTTTTTATTAAATAAACCAGTGCACCACAAGCAAAATGTATGTCTTTCTAAAGCTTTTAATGTATGCGTATGTTTGCGTGTATGTGTGTGTGTATGTGTGTGTGTGTGTGTGTTTTAGTGGATTTGAATTCATGTATATGTGTGTCACCGTGTCTTTTTGAAGGTCAGAGGGCAACCTCTTGTGTCCCTCTTTACCTTCCACTCCATTTTATACACAGTTTCCTTGTTGTTCATGGATGCACAACCCAGGCAGTTGGCCCTTACGCTTCTGAAAAGTATCCTGTCTCCACCTAACATCATTCAACTGCCTTCATACAATAGTTATTTAAAATGTAGATATAGAATTTAAAATGTGAAAAGACATATGCTCTTGGAAAATTCCTTTAGCGAATGTGTAATCAAGCAGTCTGTAGATCTCTGTGCAATGATTCTTCCACTTTCAAACTGATCACTTGTGGGGAGCTGTCATGATACTTTTTGCCTACCTAACATATGATCAGTACACAAACCCTCTAATGTTATTTTCGAACTGAATCAGGAAAAGAAAGGTAGGGAATATTTGTTTGAAAGTCACCAAGTTTCCCTTTCCATTACCCTACCTGAATGTTCTAGGAGGCCCTGTCTCACAGAAAGCAAGGTTTCTCACTTTCTGTGTTACTGACATTTTAGACTATATGACTCTTCTGTGGCAGGCTGTCTTGTGTACTGCAACATGTTTAGCAGTATTTCTCATCTCTGCCTACTCAATACAAGTAGCAGCCAATTAAAATGGCTCCAGATATTTCCAAATGTACCAGGAGTAGCAAAGTCCTCTCTGAAAATCACTGTGGTATTATAAGTGGGTCTGTTAGTTTTCTTCCTAATATAGTAGCCGGGAATCCCTTCAGATTTAAGCCTTAAACTCAAATCTCACCAAACTCCTCCTCAGTTTACATGCAGTCAAGAAGAAAAAAAAAGCAACTCTTTCAAACTCTATTCTCCTGGGGTTGTGGGCAGAGTACTACCATGCTGTGAGACAGCTATTTCCTGGGAACTGGTCCTCTGGGAAATTCCCCAGCATCCTCCAACCAGTTAGTTCATTTATTCTTTGCAAGCTGCGTAATTTTACTCAGCATGCAGCTGGCAAACAGATTAGTTGATTGGAATTTAAATCTAAACATTAAGTGTATACAAGCAGGGTAAAATAATTACTGAGTTATTCCTAACTGCCACACAAATAGATGACTATAGATTGATTTAACTATAGAATATTGTTTTGTAAAAATGGATTTTTTTTTCTGGAAGTTGGACAAACTGTTTTTGCATGGAAGAGATTCACATTAGTAGATAGCTTAATCTGACTAAGTTTGTCAAACAATAAAAGTTAGCTATGGACTACTTAAAGGAGGAATTAGACCATGGAAGCAGAGCTTGTAAAGGTGTGTCTCAAAACCAGTTGTAATAATCTTATTGGAAGTTTGAATTTTGATAGATCAAAAACTGAAGCCACAGTTATATCTTATCTGGCTTAATAATGATGGAGATGTGTTGGTGGTTTTATACACCCCCACATACATAATTAAGGAAGCTAATAAAAGATACCATGGACATCTTAGAGATTACACTAGATGGTTTTGTGGGTGTGGTGAAATGCCTTCCAAGTAAGGCCAGCAGAGAAGGCCATGTGCAGAGGCTGCTCAACATGTCTAGCCTCAGCAGAGAGTAAAGAAAAAAGACTGGTCCAAATCAAAATGAAACAAAACAAAACAAAACAAAACAAAACAAAACAAAACCCTTCTGATCAACTTCCTCCCAATACGTCCCAATCCTTTGTCCTTCATAACACTCAGAAGTCATTATTCCATGTTCAGCCTTTATGTGATAATAGATAATGTTGCTCTCTGATTACCTTCTCTGAACATCCTGATGCTTCCTCCTATCAGTGCCATGCAAGTAAACACTTATCTAGTGATAATCCAATTGACAGGTTTATAGCATAATGCAGCATTGCTTTCATTTTACTGTACGTTACATACAGTGTGCTGCTTCATCACTCCGACAAGGATGCTCTTCAGTTCTCTTTCATCATCCTGTCGCGAATGATGTTGAGGTGCTGTACAGGATTTATCAGTTCGTAGTTCAAAAGAAACACCAGGAAAAAGGAAATCACACAGAGCAGCAATTCAGAAATGCTTGTTTTCAGTTATAAATCCTACCTAAAAATAATTGATTAAGGGAGACATTGATGACGGGAGCTATAATTCAATCTCTGGCCTTTGATTATAGTATAAGCCAACTGGATTTTCTCAGCAGAAATATATCACTCGAGTCAATCTTGCCTTATTGGTATCCTTTATACCACATATGCAATTATATAGCTTAGATAAATGTCAAGTTCTACACACACTGATTGCTCCAATGGATAATCAAGTGAGTAAATTCTCTAGAGAAGCAAGCTAGAAATGAATACTTGGAGGTTTACCTCAGTCAGTGTGGAAGTGGTCCTGAAATATACTCTAAGGAGGTTGTTTGCCTTGGAAAGACTTTATAAAGAATTGGTAAACAGGAGTTTCAGATACAGTTAAGATTCTAAACTTGGAGAGAATGATTTAAACCTCTTTAGGCTTAGAAAATTAAGGGAGAAGAGAAAGGAAGGAGAGATAGAGAAAGAGGAGTAAATAGGAGAAGAGGGGAGACTTTGTTGGGGCAAAGACAGGAGAAAGGTAAGAGGAAGCAG
>JADRCD010205890.1:0-31122 GCA_019843815.1 Montemys delectorum | reverse complement strand
TATATATATATATATATATGTTAAAAGAAACCTCATCTGTGCTCCTGTAAACAACCCAAGGAAGTTTATTCAGGGTGCACACATGGATGCTCACACACATGTGCACACAGAAGTAGAAGGGAGCCTCATTGAAAAGAGGAAGGATATCACTGTAAGTAAGAGGGTTAAGAGAAGGTAAGGGGTGAATATGATCAAAATGTGTTATGTACATGTATAAAGATATTATAGTAAAACCCATTATAGATAATTAATATACACTCAAAATATTTCAATAAAGAAGTAAGGGGGGTTATTTTCTCCTCCTATGTTGTTAGGACCCAACAAGAAATAGAAGGCTTCTGTTCCTTTCATTCATGTCTCCTCTTTCACATCTTTTATGTCTCCTACCACTGTGGAGCAGTGGGCAGTTCTGACAGCCAGAGTCCAGCAGAGCGGCCACCTGAGAACCCCAGAGACCCACTGAGTAAAGTAAATTTGTTCACAAGGGACGGTAGGAGTTTGGTGATAGCTCCTGAGACCGATGGCTCAGATTTCAGCCCAAATCCCTCACAGCTGCCCTGCAGATGTGTGCTCTATCAGGCAGACACTGCCTCAAGCTCCCAGCATTCTAGCTTGACCTTACACCCAGTCTCCTGACCACAAGCCAGGCATGCCACTCCTCATACAATAAAAGGGGTGGTTCACCCTCTTCTCACTCTCTTACTCTTACTTTTCTCCCCTCTTGCTCTTACTCTTGCTCTCTTGCTCTTCCTTCTCTCACATTCTTTCTCTTACTCTTACTCTCTCTTGCTCTTTGTTCCTTCTCTCACATTCTTTCTCTTACTCTTACTCTCTCTTGCTCTTTGTTCCTCTCTCTCCTCTCTGCTCTTTGTTCTCTTCGCTTGCTTTCTTCCTTTCCTTTCTCTCTCTCTCTCTCTCTCTCTCTCTCTCTCTCTCTCTCTCTCTCTCTACTTCCTCTCCCTTCCTTCTCTCTACTCAACCAGCATATTCTATCCTTCCTACAATAAAATAAGTCATTCATACATTGCCTCCTTTTAAATTAAGGTGCCGTGCAGCAAACAGGTCAGCACCGGGGGAGAGAGAGAGGTCTGGGCCTCAGCAGCAGGCCCACTGCCTCCAGGGAGAGAGAGAGTGCCACAGGCTGGGCCACAGCTCAGGCCCCTGACTCCTGCTTTTGGAACAACATACCACTGTAGCAGTTCGAGAAAGATTTTCTTCTGCCTGTCTCTCCGTGTGTGCTTGAGTATATTACCTGTCTGATCTCTGCTCCAGCTAGTCATTCATAAAATGAAGCTAATAATCATAGTTCACTCATTGTATTCTTGTGAAACTAGAGTGGGTTGATATTCTAAAACACGTGAAGATAGAGCTGGAGAAGACAGAGTTATTGGCTTTTTTTTTCTTGGAAGCTTTTTCTTTAAAAAAAAAATGGATTTATGAAAAAAAATTTAAAAATGGATTTGTGGAACTCAGATGTTGGTTATTATTCTTCTGTCTTTTCAGGAAGCTTGTCTGATGGAGTCCTCTTCCAAGTTGAGTTGGCTCCTTCAGATGAGATCATTGTTTTCCTAACATGTTTTGGGACTGGAAAGAGTTCTGTGAAATTGCTCCAGGATAGATAATGTCAATTTGAGCAAGGCTCACTCTCACTCCAAACAATTTTCCTTTCCTAAAATGCAAAAACATCCTCCTCCATTCTGTACATCCTTCATCTTTTCCTTCTGCTCCTTAGGCTGAAAGCAGTCATCTTCTGACCAGCGTGGGAACAGTTGAGCTGGCTCCACATCTCCACCTACACGGGGCCTCAATGAGCACAGGGATCAAACCTGTACAGCGGACTATTCCTGCCTGTCTCTCGCTGTGGCAGTGTAAGAGCCAAAGTTATGTTTCAAGTTTTAATTGCTGTGCCTAAGAGATCCATAACACACACACACACACACACACACACACACACACACACACAACCAGTGCTAACCCGCAAGCCCCTTGCCCTGGGGCAGATACTTCCTGAGATGCCAGAGGCTGGTGCCCATACAAGATAGCAAGCCACGGATTTTCACCTCTCTAAACAAGTTTGGTTGGCCCAACTGCACCGGATGTACTTGATCACATGTAGGTGGGAGGTAGGTAAAAAAGAAATATGTTAGGATGTATGCTTGCCCCTGATTGAATGTAAGCAAGAGGTACACAGGTGGGAAGTGTGTCAGGATATATGCTTGCCCCCTAATTGGACCATATATATATATATATATATATATATATATATATATGTAGATAGATAGATAGATATAGAGATATAGATATAGATATAGATATGTGTGTGTATAGTATACACAATATAATATATACACACATATATATGATATACTGCCATGCCCACTTGTCTACACGAGTTATATCTGCAATATCAGGGGTAAAAGCCTGATCGCAGACAAGAGGCATTATGACTTCAAAGGAAGTTTGTGCCTCCTGGGTATTCAGTCAGTCATGGCATTCTCTAACTCAGAGGTAGCTCAGATATGTCCTTGCGAACTTGCGTGCTAGGTGCCCACCAAGATATGATTTATTAATAGCTAGACAAAATTGGACATTGCTCTCTGATCTTTACCAATGTTCCAACATCTTAGCCAAACCCTGGCTTGGAATTTCGTAAAGAATGTTACCCATCCAGGCTAATTGCCTTCAGCATTGTGGGTAGGACATTGAAGCTTACAGAATGGGAGACTTATCCCAGGGCAAGGTCAAGTAGAATCCTCGTTCTCAGTCACGGACTACAGCTGAACCACTCCTAGAAAAAGATAAGTCTCTACTAGCCCAGAAGATTAGCATAGTGGGCCTTTTACTAAGGATGGGCAGGACCTTGAGCTCAGCGTGTGTGTGTGTGTGTGTGTGTGTGTGTGTGAAACAGTGTGCAGTAGTCAGCATTGAAGATTCGAAATTCGAGATTCGAGCCTCTACCCTCCTGGCTGGCGCACCCACAACCCCCGGGACTCCAGCCGGGCCCATGCGGCCTGAGCATGCTTAGAGACTGGGAGTGCTGCATCAGTCCAGAGGAGATGGCTGCTGCTTTAGACCTAGTGTGTTTCAGGTGACCTCAGATGTACCTCCACTACTGAGCTGCCAGATTTTTCATTTCTCTTTTGCAATGACTGTAAAAATCTGATGCCATTTTTAAGCAATACATTTGAATCTGCACTTCCTTGTGTTGTGTCTGCTATTACATCTTCACCCACGCCTTGTCGACCTGACTAGGGCCCCGTTTCTCAGGCGGCTTAAGGGAGGCCCAGACTGGCCGGCCAGCGGCAATATTCATACACATGCCTCTGCCAAATGTGACTTGTGGCCATTTTCTAGGAATCCTGGGCATGGACCTGGCCAGAGTCCATCTTCTTGTCCAGTAATAAATAAAGGTTGCTTTAAATTTGACTCAAAATGGTGGCAGCAGTCTAATTCTTGCCTGGTTGATTTAACAGCAGAGGAGGAAAAAAAAAATACCCAAGAAACAGCACTATGGAGAAGGGTCAGTCCCAAGACCAAATGGAACATTCATGAGTTTTTGAAGTTAAAGGGATGTTCACACACAAATGTCAAAGCTACAGCCACAAATTCCAGGTAACATTTAATTTTTCCATTTCCAAAGTTGAGAATCATAATAAAATTGGATGGTTACCACTAACCCCACCTTCTCATTTCAATGAACTCTAGTCCAGCTGCAGTGTGTGACTGTGACACTGCACTGTGTCTGTAAGTAGAGAATAACTTACTTTTATACAAAATTGGGAAGGATGGGGGATACAAAATGGATCTGTGAGGAGTTGGGGGGGAAGGATGGGGAATGAATATGATCAAAAGATACTGTATGCATGTATGAATCAAAGTGTTAGGAAAGAATATTTTATTTTTTAAAAGAAAATGAAAATATTCGTCCTAAAACTCAGAAATGAATGCCCTTCAAGGAATCACCTGCATCAAGAACACTAGAGTCTGTGGACATTTCTGTGTTTGTTCCTTCCCCTTTAGAGTTCACCTAAGTCCCATGTGCACCTATGTCTGGCTCTACTGTCTGCTGCTTCCCTGGCAAGAGGCCTGGCTGCCGTTCACATGTTCTAAGATATTTAGAGTTGAGTCCTTACCAGCACACATGGTGGGGAAGTTCTAGAAATTGTCATGGTGCTTCTTAGCTGTGTGGTCCTGGTTAAGTTTCTATTCTCCAACATAAAGGGTAATTAATTAATACCCGAAATAGTATTGCAAGGAATGAAATAAATTAAGGTGTGCAAGTTGCCTGGCTGTGCTATGCATAACTAAGTAGTGTGATTTTCCGATCCTATGGTTTACATTCTTCTGTGGGCTTCTTCAGGGTTGTTCCTTGTGGTTTAGATATGGCCTGAATGTGTCCCTCAAAGGTGTCTTGAAAGTTTGTCCCTCAATGTGATACTTTTGAAAGGTGGTGTTCAACCTTTCACGGTGGGACTTGTGGGATACAATTGGGCACTGAGGTTTATGGTTTTTTTTTTTATTAGATGTTTTCTTTATTTACATGTCATACAATATCTCCTTTCCCAGGTTCCCCTCCAAAATAAATAAAATAAAATAACAAAAACAAAAACAAAAAAGATTTGAGGCTGTATTCATTAGAAACTGGTTAGTTCTCACAAAAAGGCTTGCTATAAAAGATTGACCCTGACTTTTGAATTCTTCTTTGGCTTCCTCTCTTAGTATATAAACTCCTCCCCTCACAGATGCTCCTCGAAAGTGTCATCTATGACCAGGCATTCTCCTGAGATGAAGTCAGGCCCCTGGGGCTCCAGAACTAGCAGTCAAATCAAGCTACCCTTTTATCTTTTAAGATACCTAGATTCAAGTGTTTCATTATAACAGAAAACAAACTAAGGCACTTCTTTCTGATAACTTAATTCTTCCATGCCCTTTCAATATCAGATAAATATTCTCTTTCCTATAAACTATTGTCTATACAATGCACTTAATATCTAGTGTATTCTACTTTAGTGTATTATTTCTTTTCCTTACTTTCCTTACATGCCTATCAGACTGGCATGTCAAGGGCAGTTTGTTTGTTTTTTTATTAGATATTTTTTATTTACATTTCAAATGTTATGCCTTTTCCTGGTTTCCCCTCCAAAAACAAATCCTGTTCCCTCCTCTCACCCTCTGCTCACCAACCCACCCTCTCCTGCTTCCTAGCCCTGTCATTCCCCTACACTGGGGCATAGAGCCTTTACAGGACCAAGGACCTCTCCTCCCATTGATGACTGACTAGGCCATCCTCTGCTACATATGCAGCTGGAGCCATGAGTCCCACCATATGTACTCTTTGGTTGGTAGTTTAATCCCTGGGATCTCTGAGGGTACTAGTTAGTTCATATTGTTGTTCGTCCTAAGGGACTACAAACCCTTCAGCTCCTTGGGTCTTTTTTCTAGCTCCTTCATTGGGGACCCTGTGCTCAGTCCAATGGATGGCTGTGAGCCTCTACTTCTGTATTAGTTGGGCACTGTCAGAGCCTCTCAGGAGACAGCTATATCAGGCTCCTGTTAGCCAGCACTTGCTGGCATCTACAATAGTGTCTGGGTTTGGTGATTGAATATGAGAAGGATTCCCAGGCAGAGCAGTCTGTGGATTGTCCTTCCTTCAGTCTCTGCTCCATAGTTTGTCTTTGCAACTCCTCCCATGGGCATTTTGTTCCCCCTTCTAAGAAGGAACCAAGTATCCACACCTTGGTCTTCCTTCTTCTTGAGTTTCTTGTAGTTTGTGGATTGCATCTTTGATATTCTGAGATTCTGGGCTAATATCCACTTATCAGAGAGTGCATACCATGTGTGTTCTTTTGTGATTGGGTTACCTCACCCAAGTTGATATTCTCCAGATTCATCTATTTCCCTAAGAATTTCATTGTTTTTAATCACTGAGTAGTACTCCATTGTGTAAATGTATCACATGTTCTGTATCCATTCCTCTGTTGAAGGACATCTGAGTTGTTTCCAGTTTCTGACTATTATAAATAAGGCTGCTATGAACATAGTGGAGCATATGTCCTTATTACACTCCTGGGCATATACCCAGAAGATGCTGCAACATGTAATAAGGACACATGCTCCACTATGTTGTTTCTTTACACTTTATGAAGAATGCATGTGTTGTGCAGTGCCTTGGTAATAGTAGTTCCTAAAGTAGGTTTTTGGTTTTGTTTTGTTTGTTAAATTTGAAATAATAAGGACAGGGAGAAGAATTTGAATAGAATGTGGGAAAAATAGGGAAATTTCTTAGGAGTAGAGAAGATGGCTTAGCAGGCAAAAGTACTTGTCAATAAGTGTGATGATCTAGGTTCAACGCACAGAACTCACATGGTAGAAGGATAAAACTATCTCTTGCACATTGTCCTCTGACCTCTACATACATGCTATAGCGCATGCATGCCTACACACACATACACACACACATACACACACACACACACACACACACACACACACACACACACCTTTCTAACATCGAATTCCAAGCAATCTACATAAGTAGGAAGAGAGAATTTTCATCCCCTGATACAAATTGGTACCAGGAGAGGAGTATTCATGGGACAACCTGACCATGTTTTTGGGAGGATTGTGGAAGGATTTTGGAACTTTGAGCTAGAAGAGCCAATGGTTGTTAAGAACTCTATGGAATGTTCTGTAGGAGCTTGGAAACTGCATCAGCTCCTGCTTTCTGACCTGCTTGAGTTCCAGTCCTGACTTCCTTTGGTGATGAATAGCAACATGGAAGTGTAAGCTGAATAAACCCTTTCCTCCCCAACTTGCTTCTTGATCATGATGTTTGTGCAGGAACAGAAACCCTGACTAAGATAAATTGGTCTTAAGAAGTAGTAAGACCATATGAATTATGAGAGTTTTATTTGAAATGTAACAGCAAACTCTAAAGGGGCTTTCATTTATCCTCAAATTTGACTGAGAATAGCCCTGTATAGAGTCATGTATTTGAGTGTTTGCCTCCCAATGGATGGATTGTTTAGGAAAGATTAGAAGGTATGGACTTGCTTGAGCAAGTGTATCAATGTGGGATGGGCTTTGATTTTCAAAAGCCTATACAACAAACTGGATGTTATGGTGCACACCTTTAATCCCAGTACTTAGGAGGCAGAGGCAGGTGAATCTTTGTGAGGTAGAGGTCAGTCTGGTCTACATAGAGAGTAGCAGGAGTTACAGGACAGCCAAAGCCACACAAAGAGACCCTGTCTCAAAACAAACAAACAAGCCTATTATAGGTCCAGTAGCGCTCTGTCTCTGTCTCTGTGTCTCTGTCTCTGTGTCTGTCTCTCTCTGTCTCTCTGTCTCTCTCCTCTCTGTCTCTGTGTCTCTGTGTCTGTCTCTCTCCTCTCTGTCTCTGTCTCTGTCTCTGTCTCTCTCTCTCTGTGTGTGTGTGTGTGTGTGTGTGTGTGTGTCTCCATATTGTGGATCAGATACCATAGCCGTGCCTGCCTACCTGTTAATGTGCTGTCAGACATTATGATCAAGGACTAACCCCCTGAAACACTAATCAAGCCCCCAATTAAATGCTTTCTTCTATAAGTCACCTGGGTCACAGTGCAAGGATCCCTCAATGCTATCAAAACATTCAGTTACTTAAGGCAAAGAATCTTCACAGAATAGCCTGCCTGGTGTTTCTGGTGGGATTCTGTGATGCAATGGATGCACAGGGGTGAGTGTAAAAATGAAGTGCCCCAGGAGATGCATCAAGGATAAGTCCATGTAACCACAGCCACCTAGGTTGTTTTTTGTTTCTTTTGTTTTGTTTTTACCAAGGTGCCAAAAAACAAAACAAAACAAAACAAAAAACTGAACAAACAAAAAAAAAACATACCAGAGAAACAAACAAGCAAATATCCCAGCATCTTCCAAAAATTGTGCTGGGAAAATAGGATATTACATGAAAAAGAAGGAAGGAAAAGACAAAAAGAAACAAACTAGATGTTTACCTCTCTATATACAATCAACTCCAAATGGATCAAAGAATTCTTCAGCATAAAAACTAACCCTGAGACCACTGGATAAGAAGGGTGACACATACTCTAACTGTCTTAGTCAGGGTTTTTATTCCTGTACAAACATCATGACCAAGAAGCAAGTTGGGGGAGGAAAGGGTTTATTTGGCTTACTTCCACATTGTTATTTATTACAAAGGAAGTCAGGATTGGAACTCAAGCAGGTCAAGAAGCAGGAGCTGATGCAGAGGCCATGGAGTGATGTTCCTTACTGGCTTGCTTTCCCTGGCTTGCTCAGCCTGCTCTCTTATAGAACCCAAGACTTCCAGCCCAGGGATGGCACCACCCACAAGGGGCCTACCCCCTTGATCACTAATTGAGAAAATGCCCCACAGCTGGATCTCATGGAGGCACTTCCCCAACTAAAACTCCCTTCTCTGTGATAACTCAGCCTGGGTCAAGTTGACACACAAAACTAGCCAGTACAATTGACCACTTGTCAACTTGACACACAAACACTTTACTATTAAGCCTCAACTCTTATGTTCTTATTTATTTTCAAGATTTAAAGTCCCATAGTCTTTATATATTAAAATTTAATCAATTTAAAATGTCTTAATATCTTTTAAAATTTAAGATCTCTTAACTGTGGGCTCTACTAAAATATTTTTTTCTTTAAGAGGGAATAATATCAGGGCACAGTCACAATCAAAAGCAAAACCAATGTCTGGGATTCAACTCACAACCTTCTGAGCTCTTTTAATGGCTTTGGTCACTTCTCCAGCTCTGCCCTTTGTAGCACACATTTTTATCTTCTGGACTCCAGATGCCTGTACTCCACTGCTGCTGTTCTTGGTGGTCATTGCATGGTATTGGCATTCTCAAAACAATGCTGTAACCAGGCTTTACCAATAGCCTCAACTCTTTTGCATGACACCTTCAGTCCTGGGCCATCAATTGCAAACTGAGGCTACACCTTCACCAATGGCCTTTCATGGCCTCTCACTGTGTTGCGCCTCAGCTGCTCTCTATGACCCCTTCGTGCTGTCAAAACCAGTACCACCTGGGTGACTCTTACACATTACCAAGTCCTGCTGCAGCACAAGGTACAACCTTGGCTATCTCTAAAACACAACCTCTTTGTGCTCTCAGAAAACATTTTCTAGAAGATGTCACCTCAATGATGCTGGTCTCTTCTTAATCACCGCTAATTCTTTAGCTCTAGCTAACAAGCATCAATAGCCCAATAATGCAGTTTTTATTTTAGTAGTTCTGGTATCTTGTTAATCACAGCTGATTTTTTAGCCCCAGCTAACCAGAACCACAGAATCTTCACAATCAAAATAACAATGGCCCTGATAGAGTCTTTAATCTTCCCTCTGAAATTTCACAAGCCAGGCCTCCATCCTCTGCACTGTTCTCAACATGATTTTTCAAGCTCTTACACAACATCCCATAGAGTTCTTAACAGCCAGTGGCTGCTCTTCTAGCTCAAAGTTTCAAAGTCCTTCTACAATCCTCCCTAAAACACGGTCAGGTTGTCACAGGAATACCCCACTCCTGGTACTAATTTGTCTTAGTCAGGGTTTTTATTCCTGTACAAACATCATGACCAAGAAGCAAATTGGGGAGGAAAGGGTTTATTTGGCTTACTTCCACATTGTTATTTATTACAAAGGAAGTCAAGACTGGAACTCAAGCAGGTCAGGAAGCAGGAGCTGATGCAGAAGCCATGGAGTGATGTTCCTTACTAGCTTGCTTTCCCTGGCTTGCTCAGCCTGCTCTCTTATAGAACCCAAGACTTCCAGCCCAGGGATGGCACCACCTATAAGGGGCCTACCTCCCTTGATCACTAATTGAGAAAATGCCCCACAGCTGGATCTCATGGAGGCACTTCCCCAACTGAAACTCCCTTCTCTGTGATAATTCCAGCCTGGGTCAAGTTGACACACAAAACCAGCCAGTACACTAACACTCAGACAGAGTAAGGACTATAGATCACCTGGTAAATAATGCCAGCAGCTAGCAAATAGAACCTCGTGAAATATCAAAAAGCTTTTCTACAGCAAAGGAAATTTTCCACTGGGTAAATCGGCAGCCTACAAAATGGAGGGAAAGTCTTTGCCAGCTAAACAACGGACAGAAGATTTATACCTGGAATATCCAAAAACAAAAGAAAACAAAAACAAACAAAAAACCCTAAAACCCAAACATCGAGAAAACAAACAAGCCAATTAAAAATGGCCAATGGATCTGAGCACAGAGTTCTCAAAACAAGAAATACAAATGACTAATAAACAATTTAAACTTCAGTTGTTAGGGAAAGGTAAATTAAAACGACTCTGAGAGTCCATCTCACCCCCATCTGAATGGTAACATCAAGAAAACAAATGACACTAAATATTGGCCAGACACAAGGGACAAAGAACTCCAATTTCCTGTCCTTGGGACCATTACCTGGTGCTGCATTATGGAACTCACTGTGGACATTTTTCTTTTCTTTTTTTTTTTTAAAGATTTATTTTATTTATTTATGTGTATGAGTATACTGTAGCTGTACAGATGGCTGTGAGCTATCATGTGTGTAGCTGATGGGAATTGAACTGAGAACCTCTGGCACCGCACTTGCTCCGGCCAGCTTGCTCCTCGTAATTCACTGTAGCTGTCTTCAGACCCACCAGAAGAGGGCATCAGATCTCATTACGGGCGGTTGTGAGCCACCATGTGGTTGCTGGGATCCAAACTCAGGACCTTTGGAAGAGCAGTCAGTGCTCTTACCCGCTGAGCCATCTCGCCAGCCCGACATTTTTCAAAAAGTTGAAAATAGAACCATCTTCTGACTCAGCTATCACTCCTGGGGATATGCCCACAGGACTCCGCACGACAGAGACGTGTACAGCCGTGCTTATTGCCACTCTAGTCCTAGATAGCCATTAACTGATAAGTGGGTAATTAAAATGCACTAGGGAGAATGAATGTTACTCATCGATAAAAAATGTCGTTATGAAAGTAGTGGGGAATGTGTGGAACTGATAAATATCATATGAGTGGGGTAACTGAGGCCCAGAAGACAAACACTGTCTTTTCTCTCTTATGTGTAGAGCTTAGGTCCAAACATTTAGATTTCTGGGCTTATATGAGAGTGGGTTTCCATTCCATGCCAAGACATATATCTATGTGCCTTGGAAACATCTTTTTTAGGTGTGAAGTAAATATATACCTGCAGTAAAATTAAACTAGTTCACTGAGCTACCACCTGCTTCAAAGCACTTACTCATCCGTGCGTGCGTGTGCACATGTGTGTGTGTGTGTGTGTGTCTATGCGTGTGTGTGTGAGACTGTATATGTGTGTATGTGCATATATATTACTGAAAATATATGGAAGTTATTTACTGGAAATACAACCGTAAGTAATGACCATGGTTCCTTCTCCCATAGACTTCATCAGTGCAACAGACAAAGTATATGCAGTAATAATGAGGCACCTGACTGTTTAAAGCGGATCTATTTTATTTTTCCTTTTCTTCTGGTCATAAAAAGAATATCTTTTATGGGAATTAAGTAATAACCATAGATCCACTCTGCAAATCTATAGCTCTCTACCAATATTTATTACTGTACTTATGAAAGGGCTTACCAAGTGCATACCACTTAGAAGGGTCTAAAGAAAGTAGAAAGGTGACCTAGACAACTTGCCAAACCATGCCTGCCCATGATGGAAGAAGATAGGAAAACGAGTCACTGTTATCCGTTCTTCCTGGTGAGGGATGGATGGATGGATGGGAAAGAAGTTGGAAATCTGGAGGAGGTCAAGAGTGGCTCAGCTCAAAATATGCCCAGGGAAGAGTCTAAAGTAGCAGGCACTGAAAAGGAGTAACTAAAGCTTGGGACCTGTGCTGGCCAGATAGAAGAATTATAAGTCTGAAAATCCAGCACAAGCTTGCCCACATAGGCCTGGGAATGAGCAAGCAAGCTGTTGAACATTCTGGGAACTAGCAGGCCAAGAAGAGATAGATAGGACATGTCTGAGTGGGCTCAGGCAAGCAGGGACCTGTCTGGGCAAGATGACCCAACTGAATGATGAGGTATGGTTGGAGGCCAGCCAGACGCCCTACTGCCTCAATACCACCCTTAGTAATTTCCCTATGCTCTGATCTGCACATATTCTAGCTGGATTTGAATTAGCTAATTATGTATTGCTATGCCAATTCCTTTGTTCCCCTAGACCTCCTTCCTATAAAAACCCCTAACCCCTGAGCCTCGAGGTGGATCCCTCTGTCTCCTGCGTGAGATATGGGTCCACCCGGAGCTCTGATATTAAACTACCTCGTGTGTTCACATCAAGATGGTCTCTCGTGTTTCCTAGGGTGCACGTTGTCCTGGGACTTGAGCGAGGGTCTCCCTACGGGGGTCTTTCAGCACCTTTGACCTGGGTCTGGATAATCAGGGTGCTGGTGTGGAATTGAAATCATTGAAGAGAAAAGATGATGGGACATTAAAGGAACATGTGGAGCCCCCTGCCTGCCTCGAAGCACTCATTCGTGCATAGAGCGAAACCACGGATATCAGAGAACAAACAGCAAGGACAAGTTGTGTAACTGAGATACACTACACGAAGCTCTGATAACAGCAGCTGGGTATCAAAGTTTGGGGACAAACTCCAGAGGATCTTGTGTGCTGGGTTACTGAGCGTGGCCTGTTTTCAGTACCTGTGAGCTGTAATGGAGACTGAGCATGACAATAGCTCAACTGACACTGTTGGTCAGGAAGAGGGCCCTACACCTGGGTGCTGGAGGGGCTGCCATGACTCCCAATCTGACCCTGATGAAGAGTTTTCAGACAGTGCTCTACCTTGATCCTCCTGTGAGCCAAGGTTGGAAGCTCCCACAGTTGGAATAGTCTAGGAAACATGGAGAACTTTTGAATTCAGGAGTACTGAAGTGTGCAGCAAACAAACTCCCTCTTCCAAATAGTATGGAACTCGTAAGATGGAAGCAAATAACTCAGTTCCTTGGTGAAGATAAAGGAGTCTTCATAGCCTCAGTACAGTTTGCTTTATCTGTAGTTTCAGATCATAGAAATAGGGAAGAGAGACAAACAGTTTGTCTAAACACTAATCTGCTATGACTCAAAACCCCAACGACTGCAAGCCAGACTCTACTTTTCACCCACTCAGGGCTGGGCCTTTCACACTTGGTAACAGCTGACCAGAGCATCTTCATGTAACATTGGCATTCTTGAATCTCCCAAGGGCTGGATAGAACAAGCTCATCCAGACCTTGTCCTTATCCAGAACCAGAAAAGCTGTGGAGAAATGAGTGGCAGCTGGTGAGCCAATGGACAAGTAGCTGATGGGTTGCAAGCTTCAGCTATGACTCACAGAGATGCAGAAGAATGCCAAGTTGCCCTGCCCAGCTGTTCTAGAGCTTCAAAACTAAAAAGAAAACCAGATGTTCACTTTTTAAAAAGTGAAATACCAACTACAAATTCAATACATAATTTTACTACCCAAATGCATACCACAGAGTACTTGCAGAATCAGAACAGACTTTTGCTAGCCATCATGGGGTGTCTGGGGGACAAATATAGAGAAAGGGCTGCATTTTTCTCATCTCCCTTAGACTTCGTGCTGCACTCCAGGGAGTATGAGACACTGTCTTGGTATGCCCCACAGGGCAGCAATTAGCTTGTGTTTCATATGTTTGAGCCAGGAGCAAACATAGGAACCACCTGCCTATTCCCAAAGCAAGGATACTAGTCAAGCAAGAGCAGGATAGGTAGTTAAGGACTTCAGCCTATGACCTCAAAGAAAAGTTATCACAGCAAAACAAAACAAAACAAAACAAAACAAACAAACAGAAAACCAAATGAAAAACTCATCTGGCATGAATTTACCAACATAGAGGAAAACTCTAGGAAACCAACCAGGTAGATAAGCTTTAGAAACAGACCAAGCATAGGGTTTAAAATTGTTTTCATTAAAATAAGCAACCGGCTTCTGGGACTCCCTTTCGGGTATGAATGTTGCAACGGAGACAATCAGAGGCTAAGCCCTTTCTCCCAGTGATGAATAAGTAACTAAGGAGCAGGGACCTCCAGGCCAAGATCTGAGTTCATGAATTCTATAAATGATAAAGAAGGTGCTAGAAAGGTCCAGGGGCGCTTCTTGGTATCTAGGGTTTGCCTTTAGGACCTATACTACACCTTGAATCTGTCTTACCTGAAGCGTATCCAAAATCCTCAACTCAATTATGAATGATTATAACCCTTCCCCATTCAGTCCAAGATTTCTTGACCCCCTGGTTCTTTCCTGGGACATCATTCTCTGTTTAGGGAAAGAGTGAATGGAGGTGGAGGGAGGTTCAGGGCACCTTTTCTTGGAAATCCACTGTTGAGATGGTTGGGTGAGATTTATCTTAAGACTTATCTAAGACAAACCTAGATGAGAACTGTGAGGATTTCAAGGGTGGACTTGGACTCAGATAAGCCCTCAGGCTGAAGTGCTGGATTCCAAAACTCTGGAAGTAGGTCAAGAGGCCAGGGTGAGAATTCATGGAACAGAGTTCAGTCTCAAAGATAGAACAGGTGTAGGTCAGGAACAAACATCAGAGTCTTGGTATATCAAATCTCCTAAAACTCTACCCCATACTTATTCTAAAATGACAGCCAATGACCAGCTTCCAATGAGTGCTTACAAATCTGCATACATTGTTTTTGTTTAATCAATAGAATTATCTTAGATTTATAAGATACAAAAATGATAACCTTTCTCTCTTTAGTTGGTATACACTTACTTTTTTGTCTGCTGTGGGATTGTATAGATAATTTAAATAATTTCTCTAAATTATTACTATAATTAAATATAAAATAAATTTTAAAAAGGAAAGGACATGACTGTTTCTAGGTATGGTGAAGGAGAAGGTCTTCCTTACTGTAGATATAAGGAAGATCATAGCCAGAGGCAGGGACATCTGGGAGGGTTCTGAGTGGGTTTGACTAGACTGAGACAGAGAGGGGAGGGAAGTGGGAAGAGCCAGATTAAGAGGCCAGGAAGGTAAAGACCAGAAGAAATGCCAGGTAACCAAAATAGCTGGATTATATAAGGAAGGGTGGCTAGAGGAAGGGCAGCCAAGTCCTGGGATGGAGAAGTTTAGGATAGGGGACAGGGTAGTCCTGCCCAGAAAGTGCTATACTAGGTATGGATTGAGAGATGTTGGGAGAACCTGGTGGCCGGTGGTCATGGGCCGTACCTCCTTATCACTACCAAGCAGTGCCACTTGTTGATGACTAAGTATCCAAACCTGTGATCCTATGGGAGGAGGAGGCATTCTTATGCAAAGTACCACACCCTGTATCTTCCTTCTTTCTAGAGTTTATGGTTTCTGGCTTGTCTGTAGTCTGTCCACTATGTGTCTATTTATACCTGCCTACTATCTGAGTGTGAATATGACTGACTGTCCCTCATAAGAGGTTTTGCTTTGTATTCACTGAACAGAACAGAAAGCACCACATGACGAAGAAATGAGGGACTCCTTACGGAAATCTTTAACAGAGTTTTACAAGGGATTAAATTATTGACCCCAATGGTTCTCCCAATTATTCAGTACTGCAAATATATTTTTATCATGCAACATTTGTCCGCTGCTTCCAACATTTATGGTAAATATCTGCTGTATAAGGTCACTCTTGACTTATTTGCTGTTTCTTAAGGAATGATGACAATGACCCACAAGCAGACACAAATGCGTTGCTCTCCAGACCAAGCGCATAGGAAAGTACACAATTTAAAGTTAAAGGTAGGCACTAATTTAGGATGTAAAAGTTAATTACATAGAAATCCAAGGCAAGTAATGTTGGTTGGTACGCTGTTCTCCTAAAACACGTGGCTTGCTACCCCATTGTTGGGGAGGGAGGTCACATGATCCTTTCACAGAGGTCTGCTAAGACTATCAGAGAACACAGACATTTACATTATGATTCTTAACAGTAGCAAAATTACAGTTATGAAGTAGCAATGAAAGTGATTTTATAGTCGGGGTCGCCACAACATGAAGAACTGTACTGAGGGTTCACAGTATTAGGAAGACTGAAAACACTATCCTAAGGGAAGGTTCAACAAATAGCCTGAGCGTATAGCAGCATATCTGGCTGATTGTATACTCATAAATGACCTCCACAGGTATTAGTGACTTACCTGTGAGGGCCAATGAAAGTTCCAGTCTCCTAGAATGCAAAAGATAATTTCACAAAAGTAATAGTGCTACACCAGATCCCCATGAAAGGGGATACATCATGCCTTGAACACTCATCCGTTTTGAGAAACCATCAAATTACAAATAAAATTGAAGGCACAGTTTTTTTCTAAATAAATAAATTATTTTGATTTTAAAAGTAGAAATGAAAACCAATCTTCTTCCTGACTGAGGAAAAAATAAATCATCCATTCTTAAAAATATGTGTCAATCCTACTTGGGAGGTAGAAGAAAGCAATCATGGGGCAGGGGGCAGAGCGAGGAAGGGTCCTGGGTGGGAGAGGAGGCGGGGAAGGGAAAAGGGGAACAGGATCGGGTATTATGGTGAGGGAAAACAGAAGTGAAGCCCTGTGGGACAGCAGAATGAATGGAAGCAAGCAGCCTCGGGAGGTAGGAGGTTTGGGGGACCCTCTAGAATGTAACAGATATCTGTTAGGTGAGAGACTCTCAGGACTCAACGGGAAGGACCTTAGATGAAATGCCCTACAGTGGGGAGAGGCAACTTGTAGAGTCCACCTCCAGTAGAAAGACAGGGCATCAAGTGGAGGGATGGGGTTGCCATCCCACAGTCAAAAGCTCTGACCCAGAATTGTTCCCGTCTAAAAGAACTGCAGGGACAAAAAGAACCCAGGGCGTAGGGAGGCCTGGTTGGTGGAACAAAAAAAAAAAAAAAAAAGGAAAAAAAGGAGAAAAGACTGAGGGAAAGGAGGTCCAGTGACAGGCCCAAATTGGCGTCCATCTCAAGGGGAGGCACCAAGCTCTGACACTATTACTGATGCTATGGTGTGCTCACAGACAGGAGCCTAGCTTGACTGGCCATCAAGAGACACAACAAGCAACTGAAAGAGTCAGATGGAGACACTTACACCCAACCAATGGACAGAAGCCAGGGACCCCTGTGGTTGAATTAGGGAAAGGCTGGAAGAAGTTGTGGAGGAAGGTGACCCCATGGGAAGACCCGCAGTCTCAACTAACCTGGACCCTGAGATCTCTCAGACACTGAGCCACCAACCAGGCAGCATACAGTAACTGGTCTGAGGCCCCCATATCACATATACAGCAGAGGACTGCCTAGGCTGGCCTCAGTGAGAGAAGGTGCACCTAACCCTCAAGAGACTTAAGTTCCCAGGGCGTAGGGAGGCCTGGTTGGTGGGAGTGGGTGGATGGGTACATCCTCTTGGTGATGGGGCAGGAGGAATGGGATGAGGAACTGTTGGCGGGCAGACTGGGGGTGGGGGAAGGACAACAAATAAAAATTTTGAAAAAGAAAAGAAAAGAAGAAGAAGAAGAAAAAAATAAACTTGAACCAGGATCTTCTTCCTGCCTCAAACAAACAAGCAGTGACACACAAGCCTTATGTATGCCAGGTTATCTTAGGACCAACATGGCAATAACAAGTCCT
Organism: Montemys delectorum; assembly: GCA_019843815.1. Classification (NCBI taxonomy): domain Eukaryota; kingdom Metazoa; phylum Chordata; class Mammalia; order Rodentia; family Muridae; genus Montemys; species Montemys delectorum. The sequence continues at coordinate 13,471 of JADRCD010205890.1, read as the reverse complement.
TTCACTCAACTTTATTGCAAGTTTAGATTCAAGCAAAGGCTTTTACAATCTTGCTCAAAATTCTTTATCAATGGAATCTCTGCTACTCAGTTGTCAAATCATCCTATTTAGCTCTGTAGTCTGTTTTCCCTTCTTATGTGGGGGTAGTCACTATTCTATATTTCATATAGAAAATGTGTTATACAATTTTATATTTAATGTACCTTTATATTCTGATATAGCCTAGAACTTTACTTTATAGTTTTTAAAATATTATACAAGTGTTCACTATAGACAATAGGCAAGATAGAAGGAGAGGTGGAGAACCGAATGGTTTTCCAGAGGACTTGGGTTTGGTTCTCAGCAACTATCATGCCACAATATCTGGAGCTACGGTTCCAAGAGATTCACACTCTCCTCTGGCCTCTGAGGGCACCAGGTATACACATAGTATTCATATACATAAAAAGTCATGCAAGACTCAGGAAAAGGCAATGGAAAACATGAGGGGAAACCACATAATTGACCTCAACTTCTGAATCTCACTTCCACAATTTTTTGGTCAAGGTATCTTGGCCATATTAGATTTCTAAACCCTTTACATAATATGTGATACATGCATAATAAAATCTACCTGTAGATTTACATGGAAGATGGGCTTCTGCTGGACACTGAAGGGAAGCCTCATTTCTCTGGCTCAGGGAGCTCACCCTGTGGCTGTCTGCTTTTCCTGAGTGGTGGACAGTTGGCTTCTTTGGGAGCAAATTATTTAAGAGAAGGAAAAACAGAGGTTGCAATGTCTTAGATCACATTGTTCCACTCAGGTAACCACACTGCTCCATTTTACATCGACTTAGTTACCTGTTGATGTTTGAAAGGCCTAGGCAAATGGCCACAGAGTAAAAAATATTTTGATGTAGATATGCATTGAGGAGGAAAAGTATTTCCTGAAGGTTTGAGAAAACCATTCAAGTATCACTATGTATATGTGCACACAGGTGTATATGTGTATAATACATATAAGTATATTGGAGTGTATGTGCATTTAAACTGTGAGTTACATGAACATTAATTTATTTAAATGAGACTAACTTTTAAAGGTTACCAAATGCAAATAGGTATAATCAGAGATTCTTATACAAATGTTGGATGGTTATAAATTATTGTTTAACCACTGGTTTCATTTTCAGGTTAAAGTAGAAAACAAGTCTTAGTTCATGCTGAAATACGGTTTTTGAATGAGAAGCATATGAATTTTTAATCTTTCTGTTATATCATTCATTCACTCAGTAGGTTTTAATTGATACTTTGCTGACCTAGTTCCTGAGAACATAGTCTTTGCTTTGTGCAAGTGCTTAGTTTTCATGGTAAGAAGACAGACTGAAAGTGGTATATACCAAAAAAATGGACCCTGTGTGTTTTTAAGCAGGTATAGAATATGGTTTCATCTTCGGTCTGGAGATGGATCAAACAATTCTTTCAAACATTATGATATTATATTTGAGCAGAGGCTAGAGTGAGTTATAATTCACAAGCAGGTGCAGGGAGAAGGGAGAGGGCCTTTCCAGAAGAAGGAGTTAAGCAGGCATAGATGCCAAGCCATGACAGAGGAGGATGCTATGTACTGTCAATGGTGAGGGCAGTAGTCATCTAGGTTGGCCTGCAAAGGCTGAGGAAGCCAAGACCACGGGTGTAGAACAGATCATGGAAGGCGAGCCTCATTTACAGGCTGAAATTTAACTTGTGGGCGGTGAGGAAAGTGCTAAGGAATTTATGGCAAGAATGCATTACTGACATTGCAAGGAAGGTATGGTACTGACCATTTGGAGGAATGATTAGAAAGGATGGCTCTAATGACCCAGAGAGCAACCACAAGGCAGTTAAAGTCATGGAGCTGAGAGCTAACACAGACAGTGTGTGATCTGCTCTGCCTTCAAGTTACACGACAAACAGGCATTATAATACTTTCTAGGAGCATTTCTTGTTTTCTAACTATTTATCATTGTGTCTGGCACTTAGCACCTCTGTCTCTGCCTCCTTCCTATGCTGGCTCACTGGTCTTTTGCCATAGGCTGCTAGTGAGTGAAGGCTTATGTAGCTATTTTCCAAGCAGCTGAGTTTATAACATAGTTGTGGGCCTAAATTTCATACAACAAACATAATCACTCCTGGTCAAATGCAAAGATGTAGAAAGCAGCATAGTTCTTATCAAGCACTTAGAGAGCAGGAGAGGCAGAGAGGTAGTGTTTAGTGGGCCCAGATCCTCAGCCTGTGAAGATAAAAATTTCTGGGGATAAACAGCCATGATGGCTGCACAGCAATGCCAGCGCACAGTGTGACACTGAACACTGAACTGTGTGTGTAATAACTAAAAAGTAGATCTTACAACATCTTTATTTGTACCATATTGAGAACAAAATAGGAGCAGGAGAGATGGCTCAGTGGTGAAGAGCACTGACTGCTCTTCCAGAGGTCCTGAGCTCAATTCCCAGCAACCACATGGTGGCTCACAACCATCTGTAATGGGATCTGATGCTCTCTTCTGGTGTGTCTGAGGATAGCAACAGTGTATTCACATACATAAACTAAATAAATATCTTTAAAAACACGTAATAGGACTTCTATGGCAAAGCTACAAAGAAACCTACCCAAGAGTGAAATGCTGAGTCGGGTGAACTGACAAATTCCCAATCCCTTACTCTAGTTAGGTGTGGTTTATTCCGGTCATTCAAACCATGTGGCACTCTAACAAAACATCTTTCGTGAGGGAAAATGGCTCTACTGTTTTCTGTTTCTCTCTCTTTTCGTTGAGACTGAGGCTCACTATGTAACCCTGGCTGGTCTCAAAACCATGATGATTTTACTAGCTGAGCTTTCCAAGTGCTGGGACTACAGATGTGTACCACCACCCCTGGTGAAAACATTATATTTTTTGAGATGAATAACTGAGAGTCAGGGATGTTGACAAACCATATGCTGCTTTTTCAGAGATAAAACAAGTCCCAGCCAGTACACAAATGGATTTGAAGAATCCAAATAGGGAAAGGATCTTCAAATATGGGTCAGGGGCTCTCTCAGCCCTATATTCAAAATACATGCCGCAATTTTCTGTACGTACCTGCTGTGAATGCCCTCATTTAAGCTACCATGTCTTTTCCTTGTACCATACAGTAGGACTTGTGTTTTTCAGTACAATTTATTTCTCTTGGTCTTTGGTAAAGTTATGTATGTACTTAATGTTTATTGGCTCCAACTCTGAATTTTTTTGATTGTTCATACATTCTGATGGTTATATTGTACTTGACCTTTACTCTGACATCTTTGCAATAGACTCTTTGTTAAACAGAATTTCAAGTTAGAATATAATGTGGATTTCCAGTAGAACTCTATTCGATGTGATTATTAGCCAGTGTGACCTTAAGGAAATAGCAGAGCCTGACTTCAAAGCAGCCATCTAAAGAGACTGGAGATGGTGATGTGCAAAGTATCCACTTACTGGAACACTTATCCTGTGGCAGGAATCCAAAGCATACTTGAAATTCCTTCCAAACATTCTCTCCTATGCTAGTTAATGAACTATGCAGGAAACTTATTATAATGCAATTGTATGTTGACCCCAAGCAGAACTAAACAATTTGAGCATTTATGAATTTATAAATACATTAATTTATAACCAAATTCATAAAATTTGGCTTCCAGAGGTTTCAGATAATAACTCAAAATTTAAAAACTATACAACTAACCTAATTGATGCTGTATCCAAAGATTTCCTTGTAAGCTAGATGCCAGTCAGCTTTACATCACTGGGAAACTACTCAAGACGATCAACCTACAAAAAAGTTAAAGTTTAGTTGGTTCAGCCTAGATGTTTCATCTTGAGGGTATTTAGCCCCTTTGCTTTGGACCTGTGACCTGTAGGACATCATGGCAGGGAGTGTGGAAGAGCAAAACCTGTTTGCTTTATCACAGCCAGCAAGCAAAGAGACAGAACAAAGATCTGAAGTCTCACTACATTCTTCAAGGCACACCTTCATTGGCCTACCTCCTCTCACTAGGCTCCACAGCCTAAAGCTTCTACCACTTCCAAATAGTAATGTGAACTGAGGTGGGGGCGGGGCAGGATTTTAGGAAACCCTAGAGATCAGAGCTGTAACATGATGTCTGTGTGTTGACTGGGGATAGCCCTCAACAGTATCTAATCCTGCCTCTTCTTTTACTTGCTTTCACATTTCCCTGAGTTGCACTTGCTTTTCTTCAGAGTACTTATCAGTACCTGCCACAAACCAAGCTCCCCTTTAAGAGATGTCCTTACCACAAAGCACAGCCTCCATCCACTTGTCTGTTTCTTTAAAACACTAGAATAAAGTCCATATATCTCTAGTCTTCAAATGTATAATTCATGGGTAAAATCAAAATGTACAGTACTTTCCAAAGTGATTTGCCTCAGTTTCATAAGTCTAGTATTTGATGAAAATATTCATTTTGTGGGCTGGAGAGTTTGTGCAGTAGTTAAGATTAGTGTCTAGTCATTCAGAGAACCATGGTTCCATTACCAGCACCTGTCATAGCTGCTCACAACTCTATGAAACTAAACACGATCTAACATCCTCTTCTGGCCTCTGTAGACAACAGACATAAACATGTTACACATAAATACATACATACACTTAAGATAAAAATAAAGAAAGCTGCCAGGTGGTGGTGGTGGTGCATGTCTTTAATCTCAGCACTTGGGAGGCAGAGGCAGGCAGATTTCTGAGTTCGAGGCCATCCTGGTCTACAGAGTGAGTTCCAGGACAGCCAAAGCTACTCAGAGAAACCCTGTCTTGAAAAAAAACAAAAAACAAAAAACAAGAAACAAAAAAATAAAAAACAAAAAAGACTCTATGGAGGCCAGGGATTTGGCTCAGTCATTGATAGTGAGTTTGGTCCCAGGGAAAAATAAAGAAAGCTTTCTTTAAAAGAAAATATTCATTCAGAGTGGTGGTGGCACATGCCTTTAATCCCAGCACTCAAGAGGCAGAGGGAGGTGGATCTCTGAGTTTGAAGCCACTGTAGTCTACAGAGTGAGTTTCAAGACATCCAGGGCTATACAGAGAAACCCTGCCGGAAAAAAGGAAGGAAGGAAGGAAGGAAGGAAGGAAGGAAGGAAGGAAGGAAGGAAGGAAGGAAAGAAAGAATGAAGGAAAGAAGAAAAGGGAAGAGAAAAGAAAATGTTTACTTTAATTTGGATGGTTGGCCATGCTGTGCCTTTTTTTTTTTTTTTGTTACTGTTGTTTAATATATATGAAGATAAAGAGACCCGTTGTTTCATTAGCAGTACAGACTTTTTCTTCTCTTTGGTTTTTTCTTTAAAGTGATCTTTCATAGTTAGCTTGCCGTCTATGATTTGCTGTGTTCTGCCAACTGTATTTGAAGGCTATAGACCTTCACTCTTAGTACCAGAGCCCTATGTCAGAGTGATAAGAACGGAAGGGTACTTCAGAAGTTCAATATCTGCTTTGGAAGGGCAGGGCCATGCAGGAACTATAGGAGGGAGGATGGAGGAAGGGAGGAAGAGAGAGAGAGAGAGAGAGAGAGAGAGAGAGAGAGAGAGAGAGAGAGAGAGAGAGAGAGAGAGAGCCATGTGAGTGTGCATCCTTAGAAGCCCTTCTCTGAGAAGGAAGAGCCCAAGGAGGAGCTTCTGGGGAGCTGATCCAGGGCCTAGACATACATACTCAGCTGAAGATAGGCATGTGTAATAGAAACCCCAGAGAAAGAGCCCAAGAGGCTGGGTTGTCTAAACTATGGGCCTCTTAGAGCATCACATGCTATGGCCTTTCTCCTGCCTCATCTGATGCTCTATGCTCCCCCTCATCATCTCACTGTGCGAGATACAGGCCTGTCTTCATCACTCCCTGTCCTCATTCCTCAAATAATGACTTTCTAGTGATGTGATTGAAATGGCCCTCTAGTTTTGTAATGTTAGCCCCAGTCCTCCTTGAAGTACAGACCCCTGCCTCCTGCCTCCTGCCTCCTGCTGTTGACTTAACATTCTGTACCAAGCTTCTGACTATAAATTCAAATATAACATTTGTTTTTTTTTTTCTGTGCCCTAAAGTGTTCTTGTCAGCCCTGTCTTCAAAATACCTGCCACAGTAAGATGATTTTCTGTATGTATCTGCTGTGAACACCCTCAGTTAAACTACCATGTCTTTTTCTTGTACTGGTACAGCACCCTCCTAAAGGTCTCCCAGATGTCATTTTTGGTCTTCATCCTCATCGACAACAAGCACCCATAAGCATTCCTAAAAATTGCATAGCAGGTTTGATGAAAAGCCATCTTTTTGTTCTTCTCGGACACTCTTGTGACACACCTTCTGTCTTAGTATCTGTGCAATTTTACTTGCTCCACGTAGAACGCTCTTTTCTTTCCCACCACAGGAGTGACTTGTTCCTAATACAGGTGCATTATCCCTGTCCTCAACTAAAATGGCCCCCTTCTCTTTACTGCCTTTAGCCCTTTGCCTTTTCAAAGTCTCTGTTTTAAGCACACCTATAGATATACAGCAGCTACCTCTCATCCAGGTTTGAGACCCTCAGTAGATGCCTTTAGCCAAAGATGGTATTGGACCCTGAAAATGTTTTCATATACATACACAGGTTTAATTCCTTTTTGAGGTCAACTGAATATTTGTGTACAATCTTGTAGTGTAAGATGGGACTACAATACAATTCAATACAATTCTTCATAATTTCAAGAGGAGTTGTTCTTACCACGATCTTGTCCATCTCCACGCACATTTTTCTTTTAATCTTTATGTTCCTAGTTTTTCCACTGCTGTGATGACACAGTGGACAAAAGCAACCTGGGAAGAAAATGGATTATTTGACTTAAAAAATTAGAGTCTATCATTTGGGAAGCCATGGTAGGAACCTAAAATCAGAAGTCAATGAGCTGGGCCACTCAGCTTGCTTTTTATGTAACCCTACACTACCTGCCCAGGGTTGGTACTCCCCATAGTGAGATGGGCCTTTCCCATGTCAATCATTACTCAGGCATATAGTTCAAATTTTTTTCAAACCCTACTTTTAATGATGGTTCTTAAATGCTTTTAGCTCCCTTCTAGCCCATCACCCACCAGAGGTAGTGGAAAAGAAAGGATACCGGGAAGTGGACCTGTTTAGAAATGGTTCCCTGGAGCAAATCCCATCTGCATCATCAGGAAATCAGCAGTTGGGTTCACAGGTCAGCAGCAGCAGCTCCATCTACTCTCAAAAACTTCACAGATACACCAGCAGTCTAGTTCAGTAGACTTGGGATAGCAAACATGGATCAGCAGCTGTGGCATGGCCTAGCAGAGGCAGCCGGGCCTCAGCAGAATTGACAGGAGTCAGCAGGAGGGACCAGGATCAACAGGGACACCAGGAGAAGTTCTTGGGTGTGTCTCTCTCAGCAAATGAAGATCAGCTAAGATGTGAGACCAAGAAACGTTGCGCAGCTAGCTCTACAAGCAAGCCCTTCTCACAGTCTGTTGAGTCCTATATATAATCTCTCCAAACATCACTTTCCTTCACAGGCCTTATCTCGCCACGTGTCTTGCCTCAGCACCTGAGTCTGACTTAGCAAAACTCTACTTGCGTCTGTATCAGCTAACAACACACTGCCAATTGTGTATCAAGAAGCCGCAGCATATAACTAGATTTTTTTTTTTTTTTGGTGCATTTCTCTCTATGGAGTCCCAACAAATGGAGCTCAACAACACTTAGACCAATATATATGTATCATTAATGAAGAATCCTTCATCATGTGATTTAGCAGAACATCCTTTCACTTGTTCTTGCTTTAGGCAAACACTTCTTCATGTGTTTTTGCCCCAGCAAAACACCATCTAACACACCTGACTTTCCTAAGAACCCTTAAGTTTCCACTCCACAAGCACATATCTTGGTTAATATTTGCCCTCAAGTCAATCTGATGTAAGCATTTTCTCAGTTAAGGGTTCCTATTCCCAGATGACTCGACATTCTATCAAGTTGACAAAAACTAACCAGCATGCTTATTGAGTGGGGAAGATCCATCTTTCTACCAAGGGAAGCGTTTTTGTGATGCCTCTTTGCCATATCTCAGTAGCTGGTATCAGTATCCATGCACTATGAGTGCATTCAGTAATATGGGCACTGTTCTAATGCAAGCACTGTGGGGCCAAGAACATCACCACCATGGCTCCAAAAAGGCTAGTGCATAGCTTGGGGATATACTAGATAAGGAAGTAACTCATCCTCAGGAAGAAAAGAGCAAGAGACGATAAGACTTAAGCCTATTACTCAGAATAGCATGGAATTTAAACCTTTTGTATAGCTTTACCTTCAAACTGCGCCTTCCCACAGGTAACTGAGACATTAGAAAGCAAAGCTCTTGTGAGGGAAGGATACCACTATACTTACACTTACTTTCATTTTCTTTTCTTTTTTTTTTACTTCTTACTTTTTTTTTTACTTTCATTACGTTACTTTTAATCTTATGATGTGTGTCTCCGCCAATGTGTAAGCTCACACTTGTATTCCACAACAATGCCTAACAACAATGCCCAGCACGGAGAAAATATATGTAAAAGAAATGAATTGTGGTTTGGTTGGTTCCCACTCGGTGAAGAGATGAGAGTCTGAGGCCTTTTGATCAAAATGTGGAGGGTGTGGTCAGTGCAGTGAAGTGGACCAGAGAAAGGTGGGGTTCATCCTGCCTAGAAAAGAAGGTGCGAGAGGCAGAGCCCAGACTAGAAATGAGAATAGAAGGATAAGTGGGTCATCCAATACAGCCTGCAAGAGTGTCTGGAGACTCATGCATTCTAAGGCCAATAGAAAATTCCAAGCAAGATGGACCAGATGCTACATGATGTTCCCTGAGTTCTCTGTGGAAGATTTGCTCCAGGAAACAAAGAAGCAATACCTGTCACAGGAGTGAGCCCTGTCATTGGCCATAGTCACTGTTGGTACTGAGACTTACACGAGGAGAGAGTTGGCAGTAGACCTGTGGAGTCTATCGTGCTTGTCTATCTTCTCTTCCAGATTGTGAGCCTCTAGGAAAATATTCTGTCTGGTTGATTGCTAATCGTGGTGCAAAATCTGCACTTTGGACAACCACATGCAAGAAAGGCAAAGAAAGAAAAAGAAAAAGAAGAAAGTGGATCTTTTCCATCTTGGCTACACCTAGGGGGACAAAGAAAGAAACAACTAGAATGTTCTCTCTCAAATGTGATTGATAGAAATCTTTCGCATGCATTAACTAGCTAATGGTAAAGGCTTTGTAACAACATCTCCCTGATTCATACGTGGATCATTCAAACAGCAGATTCATATTCAGCTAGGTTCATTCTTCTCTCTCAGAACAGTAAAGATTTAAAGTTTAGATCACTGACCATGGGGATTTTTAAAGAGCCATCGGTTGGTTGCCGTTTTGTCCTATTGACAATGTCCTTTGCCTTACAGAAGCTTTGCAATTTTATGAGGTCCCATTTGTCAATTCTTGATCTTAGAGAATAAGCTATTGGTGTTCTGTTCAGGAAGTTTTCCTCTATGCCCATGTGCTCCAGGCTCTTCCCTACTATCATCCTGAGTGAGGTAACCTAGTCACAAAAGAACACACATGGTATGCACTCATTGATAAGTGGATATTAGCCCAGAAGCTCAGAATAGCCAAGATACAATTCACAGACCACATGAAGCTCAAGAAGAAGGAAGACCAAAGTATGGGTATTTCAGTCCTTCTTAGATGGGGGAACAAAATACCCATAGGAGGAGATACAGAGACAAAGTGTAGAACAGAGACTGAATGAAAGGCCTCACCTGGGGATCCATTCCATATAGTTACCAAACCCAGACACTATTGTGGATGCCAATAAGTGCTTGCTGACAGGAGCCTGATATAGCTGTCTCCTGAGAGGCTCTACCAGTTCCCAACTAATACAGAAGTAGAAGCTCACAGTCGTCCATTGGACTGAGCACAGGGTCCCCAGTGGAAGAGCTAAAGAAAGGACCCAAGAAGCTGAAGGGGTTTGCAGTCCCATAGGAGGAACAACAACATGAACTAACTAGCACCCCCAGAGCTCCCATGGACTAAACTACCAACCAAAGAGTACACATGGTGGGACTCATGGCTCCAGCTGCATATGTAGTAGAGGATGGCCTTGTTGATCATCATTAGGAGGAGAGGCCCTTGGTCCTGTGAAGGTTCTATGCCCCAGTGTAGGGGAATGCCAGGACAGGGAAGTGGGAGTGGGTGGGTTTGTGAGCAGGGGGCCGGGGTGGGTGGGTGGGGGTGGGATAGGAGGTTTTTGGAGGGGAAACCAGGAAAACAGATAGCATTAGCAGTGTAAATAAAGAAAATATCTAATAAAAAATAAAAGAGCCATCAGGCCGGAGAGACGGCAAGGTGCTTAGGAGCACTTGCAGATCTACTAGTCAGTTTCCAAGAGCCACAGGGCAGTCCCCAACTGTCTGTAACTGCAACTCGAGAGATCCAACTCCCCCTTCTGGCCTCTGAAGTCACTCGGCACACATGGGATGCATATATACACACAGACAAACACTCATACATGTCAAACAAAAATAAGTAGCCCAAATAAATAAATAAAAGGATCCAACCACTAACTTCTGCTAGGGTAAAAATCCTTCAATGTTCCCTACTTGTAAGATCAATATATCTCTTAAGTGTCTTTAAACTTCCCCTTAAAAACTCTTAAGTGCTTATATCAACTTTTAAAAGACAAAACCAGTAACTGTTTTTGAGAGTTTTGGTCATTAGCTTTTCAGGCAACATTTTAAAAATAAATTTTCTTTTAGAATTGTATTTTATTTTTTTAAAAATTAAATAATTAATTAATTTTAAATAAATATATTGACGTCATTTCTCCATCCCTCTTTCTCCTTCCGAACTCTCTCATGTAGCTGCCTTGATTTGTCTTAAAATCATGATCTCATTTTCTTTCATTGTTATTACATACATAAGCATATTTTCTCTTTCTCTCTCTCACACACACATAACTATATAAATATAACCTTCTCAATTCACTTAGTGTTAATTGTATGTCTATGAGCTCAGAGCTGAACCCTTGGTATTAGGTAATCAATTAGGGCTCTCATTCTTGGGGGAGACCACCTCTACTGATCTCAGCATCCCTTGGTTGCCTATAGTTGCTTGTCTAAGGGTAGGGTGCCTTGAGATTCCCCTCTTTCATATCAGCATGCCTATTGATGGTGTACTTCTTCAGATCTTCTTCAGGAAGCCATTTCATTTTTGAAGAAGCACTCACATTGTTTTTAAGTTTAATTTAGGTATGCAGCATTTGGTTGGTAGCTTGAGATCAATTTCAGTGTTTGTTTGCTTTGGGGTTATCTTTTCTGAGAACCTTTCTGGGCTTGCTTAGCATCCGGAGATAATGGTCATGGTGGGGTTTCCATTGACCTTTATATCTTTTTATTTCCCCCTTTATCTCCTCCTATGCTGTGAATACCAAGAAAGGAGAGTTCATTTGCATGCTGAAGAACACAATTGTGGCCTAAGAATGTCTGACTGAAGTCTAAGAGTGGAAAGAGCAACCACAGCCATGTCTACTGTGTGTACCTCAAAGGTATAGCTAGCTCTGCTAGCGTTCGGGTTGGCGAGAAGGGAATCCTGGAGCAGAGGAGGTGGCTTTCCTGCCCTATGACATTGATATGCCAGGTACTTTTTCCCCCTTTGCTCCTGTCGCATAACGTTGAGATGTTGGGTTGGTCGTTTTCTTCACTCTTTGTTTCTTGTTTCCTTCTAAACAAATGATTTTCCAAGCAATAGAAGAATGTTTTGAATTCAGTCTAGTGGCATCTATTGAACATTACTTTGTGCAAGAGAGCTTTCTGCAAGTGATGGAAAGCCTGGGTTCTCTGGTATGCCTGGGACAGAACATTTCTATGACCATGGATCCAGCCAGCTACTGGCCTCCTTTCTATACAGAATATATGTATGTCTTTCTTTTTGCATCCACTTCTACTTTCATTAGATAACCACATCTGTCTTAGGGGTTCACTGCTATAAAGAGACACCATGACCATAGCAACTCTTACAGAGAAAATAATTTAATTGGAGCTGGCTTACAATTTCAGGGGTTTAATCCATTACTGTCATGGCAAGAAGCATAGGGGCATGCAGGCAGACATGGTACTGGAGGAGTAGATGAGAGTTCTACACCCGGATCAGCAGGCAGCAGGAAGATACTGAGATACTTCCTCCAACAATGCCACACCTACTTCAAAACGGCCACATCTCCTGACAGTGCCACTCCCTATGAGCTTATGGGGACCTTATTCTCTCAAACCGCCACAACCTCCTACCCTCATTTCTCTAAAGCAATCTGCGTAAACCTTTCCCTCCCTCCTGTTCGATTACTATGGAATCAAAAACCAGAGAGTTTCCTGTCACAAAATCTCCAAGCTAGCACTTACAACAGTTACTCTTGGTTGAGGAATGGAAGGTACACATCTAATTCCAGTACTTGGGAGGCAGAGGCAGGCAGATCTCTGTGAGTTCGAGGCCAGTCTGGTCTATGTATGAGTTCCAGGATACCCAGGGCTATGCAAAGAGACCTTGTCTCAAAAGACTAACCACAAAACCAAACCGCATAGTTTTCCCTTTGGTTGCATACACACCAATCAGTCTCAATATCTCCTCTGGATCTGCCCACCCCTATACAATTCTTTCTTATGTTGCAGGAAAATAGACTGATCTAAATGAGAAACTTTCAAAACTAGAAATTCATATCCTTATAAGCTACAAATCATTCTAGGTCTCCCCATAAAGGGGTAGATGCGAACTTGTTCTTTAAATTGCTCTTCCTAGACGCCCACATCTCAGACATCCCTGAAGAGCTTTTCTGAGGTCCCAGTTAGGGTTTAGATAACAAGATGGAAAACTGAGGAAGCAGGAGAAATCCCAGTTGGCCCCTGATTTGGGCAGATACCGGAAGTCTGTTCCTGTTCGTGTGTTTAGTGCGCCACCTACTGACACACTTGTCGGAAACGAAAGGAGAGCCTGAGATTACAGGAACACTGCCAGCTTGCTGTTGTAACTGTATCTCAACTTTACTCCCTCATGGAGCACGGGTGTCCAGTGTGGTTCACATGGTTTGGAAGGGTTCATGAAATACATGAGAATTCAGGAAATAGAGTAAGATTTTTAAGGAACTATTGAGAAAGGTAAAAGGTAAGGTAAGCTGCACAGTTGTTTCAGAAAGCAGAGCTCTAAGAGGAGAAACCGATGAGAGATTCTTCATGAAATCTTTATGAAAATGGGAAACACAAGGAAACTGGGAGTGTATTTTAAAAAGGAAGAGTGTGGGCAGAAAATGGAAAATGAAGGCAGAAAACCCCACTGCAGAGCACCATGTCTGAACTTCAGTGCCACCGCACCTAATTGTTTGTGTGATAACAAGAAATGTATTGAAATATTCCAAGCCTCTGTCGAGCTATAAATTGGGGA
>JADRCD010205887.1:0-15762 GCA_019843815.1 Montemys delectorum | reverse complement strand
GCTAGGTACTGGATGACTGTTCATTTAAAATCATTCTTGAAGAACAGTGTCTTCCTCCAATCCTCTTCTACTCCCCCTTGCTCTTTGTCTCCTCTGTCCACATGGAAGGACCTGAATGTTGTCTTCTGACTTCTACACGGATGCCATGGTGAGGCCACAAGTGTGTGCACCTGCGCACTGCCCCCCGGCATACACACTGAATATAGGAATGCAAGGAAAAAATTAAACCCCCTCCCTTAGCCTCTTCAGTTCCAAGGGACCCAGTGTTTATGACAGACTTTCAATCTTGGTTGCTCTCACATCTTGCTTATTTTTTTTTTTTCGTTATTTCTAGATTTGGTAGGAAAAAAGTGAAAATGGGAGGCCCCATTGGGAGTCCGACCCAGGGTGTCCTGTTTACGAGACAGATCAGCTTTAACTAGCACAGCCATGGCGCCACATGGCAGCAGCTTATTTCCAGATTTGGAAGAAGCGTCCAATTAACTGAAAATTTTCTTTGTATATGCTCTCCAGTCTGTAGGGTCTGAGGCAGTAGAGTAGACCCAATGGAGCAAAATGTGCTTCTCCTCTTCCAAGATCTTTCCGAGAGCCACAGAAGCAAAGATAGGATTGGAAACTTCTGGCTGTTGGTTTTAGGATCTCTTTGCATCTCACGACTTCTAGTTGAATGTGACTAGACTCCGGTTCAAATCATTGAAGCAAGAGGGATTCATTAGTTTGCGAAACTTAAGAGGTATATGTGTGTGTATGTATGTGTGTGTGAGCGTGTGCATGCCTGAGTATATGTGTGTGCAACACATACTTGCAGTAACCAGCGGAATCCAGATGTGAGTGTTTAATTGTTTGGAATCGGATCTTCCAAGTTGGAAGATCCTTGATAGAGGTGCTGGGATCCAAGCCCCAGCCTTCTGCTTGCTTTCAAATGCTAGGCCTGCTCCATCCTGGGAGGTCAGGTGGGACACGAAGCACACTCTGTTACCAGCCTGATGTTTTCCCTCACAGGTACCCCACATTCTTTCTAGAGCAGGGCTTTTGTGTATGTGTGCTGCTGAGTCAAGTCAGTTCTGTTTTCAAGTTCATTCTTACATATTGTGAAACAGTATCCTACATTGTTTGCCTAGATTCTTCTGTAACTTACTCAGTCTCACAGAGGGTGGTGTTATGAATGTATTTCCTTGTCCATCATTGAGCTAGTACTCGGAGAACTCAGGGCACAAGAGGAAAATGACAATATCAACATCAATGTCAATATTAGGCCTTCTTACCAATGCTGCATTATAGGTGAGGCAGTGAGCCATGACTTCCCTGTTTCCATGGCTGATACTTCTCATGCAGTTCCTCTGCCCACTCCCTACCCTCTAGCAGGTCTGAGGGCAGGCCTCTGGAGGACATAGCAGTAGTAAAACTATAAAAGTAACTTTTCTCCTATTCGTTTAAGGACATGATCACGAAGACATTTCTCCTCAGGGTGAAGTTATTGGGTCTGTGCATCTTAGTTAAAGATAACGAAGCTTGTTAGACATGGGTTATCTGCCTAGCATTTGTGTATCTTCAGAAAGTAGTTCACAGACAAAATTCCTGCCCTGAACATCTCTGCCTCCTCACACATTCTGAGGTTTTGGTGTGATCTGCTTTTCAGATCTTAGCTGAGAGCACATGGATTTTCCCATCACTTGAGTGTATACACACACACACACACACACACACACACACACACACATCGATACAAACAGACACACACATACATCATGCACATGAGCACAAGCACACACACAGTTACAGACACACACACATGGATCATGCACATGTACATGAACACACACACACACATAGACACACACTCACAAACACACATGCACACATAGACACAGACCGACATACACGTACATCATGCACATGAGCACAAGCACACACACAGTTACAGACAAATACACACATAGATCATGCCCATGCACAAGAGCACACACATCATGTATAAGCACATGCCAGAACCTTCTAACCAGGACAGTTTTGGCCTACTTTCTCCCTGAGATCTCAATTTTCCATTAAAGACCATTTTTTTTCCTGGAATAAATTTTGATAATACCTTCATGGAAGCCTTACATCTAGAGTTCACTTTTCTTTATATTAATCGTTCAGTGTAACTGAAGGGTCATGTGTTTATCCAACTTATGGAACTGCACATTTGAATATTAATATATTAAGCACTTTACATTGACCTTAAAAATTTTGAAGGGAGGAAATTTTGTTAGCTCTGCCAAAGAACAATCCCTTGAGTTCTTGTTTCTAGTATACACTGTTCCTTTTGAAAATGAATCCATTCAGAAAACTCCCATAGTGCTTTAGGACAGCATTATAAGGACATTAAGAGCAAGAGAAAGGTCGTTTTTTATAAACCACAATGAGACCTCTCTAAGCAAAAATTTGGGGAACTGAGATCTAGGTAGAATGAAGCCAGCCCGACTGCTGAGGCCTCTCAGTTAGGATTCCCTTTTGGCAAAACAAGAAAACGAATTTCAAGGCCAACTTCCCGACATTTGATAAGGATACTTAAACATAATCTGCAAATGAGAAATAACAGGGTTTGAGTTTTATGAAAAACACAACATTTCAGATGCATGGAATACAACAAGATGAGTGGCTTCCCTAACAAGTGATCTTCTTGGACTGGTGACATGATTTGGTGGGCAAAGTCACCTGCAGGCAGTCCTGACAACCCGGATTTGATCCCTGGGACCTATCCACAGGCTGTAAGGAGAGAACCAGCTTCAGCAAGTGTCCTCTGACCTCTATGTCAGCACAGTGGTGGATGTGGCCTTTCCTCATGAATTAAAAAAAATGCAGTAAGAAATGAAATAATGATCTTGAAACACATGATGTATGCATTTTAGATTTCATCTCTAGATTACTAGGTATGAAACACCTTCATGAGCAAAGAGAGGGTGAGCCAGAGGTCAAAGAAGAGAGGATTTGTTTAGTGGCATGAAACTATCGCACTCCCTGTCATGAATAGCTCCTCCACATACATAAGGGGACTCCTTCAAAGAAGATTTGAAGACATAAACACAGGAGCAGAATGAGGAGGTTCTGGGAACACAATATCCAATCCCGGGAATGCACTTCTAGGACAATGGAATCTGTGCCGGGATACAAATCGTCTCAAATCAAATCACTCATTTGGAATTGTGTCTGTGCTCTACTCCAATGATGTCATTGGCCTCCTTTGAAAGGAGGTTAATCTTGATGCTCAGGTAAGCAAAATGAACAAGGCAGCCCTGATTTCTGCAGTGAATGGTTTCAGATGTCCCCAAAGGTTTTCACTATATCAGACCATCTGGCTATTTCAGAGGAAGGGAAGGAAATGGCTCTCAGCTCACAGATGTTTAGGAGCACCTGGCTGCTGTAGGAGGCATTTTTGGAAGAACTACTATGTGTGAGGCCTTATCTGCAGCAAGCAAAGTCTGGGATGTGAGGAAAGATGTTAGCAAGCCTCCCAAGTTGCTTCCTTCAAGAAACGGAATTAGTTTCATATCCAAGCAGAGCAAGAGACATAAGAGAAAGCAGATTTTCTTACGACTTCCTTTGTTCAGTTAAAACATATCTTGCTTCAGCAAAGACCAGTTGCATGTTACTGTTTGTGGGATGAATTTTCTTTTTAAAGCCATAGGAGGATTGGAACGGAAGGTACGCATCTTTGTTACTTTTCTGCTGCTGTGAAAAGACACCATGACCTAGACACCTTATAAAGATAACACTTAACTGGGAGCTTGCTGACAGTTTCAGAGAGTGAGTCCTTGACCATCATGGTGGGAAGCAAGGCAGGAGACAGGCAGGTATGGGTCTGAAGCAGCAGCTGAGAGCTTACATTTGATCCACAAACAGGAGGCTTTTGAATATGTGAACCTATGGGGCCCATTCTCATTCAAAACACAGAGCACGGTTGTTTCTTCTTGAGAGAGACATTAATTAGCATCTTTGTCTCTTGCCATCTGCACCTCTATCCCAATGGTTCATCAACTGGAGACTGATTTTGACTCTAAGAGTGGATTACTCAACACCCACAATTTCCAGCATAGAGCCCTACCCCCTAAAACCAGCTGCCAAATGCCACTGGTGCTATTGCGGAGAACCCTTCCATTTCCCTTCTTGTCTGGTAGCATCAGTGATTAAAAGAATCAGGGGGCCGGTGATGCCAACTATATTGTGTGATCTGTACCAGGATCGACAGTTGTGATCAGTCTGTCTATAAAAATCAGGGTTATGTAGTAGTCTATGTTTATTTAAAAACATAGGGTTGTACTCCTTCAGCTCATGTTTAGACCCTCCTGTGGGTGAGACTTTATGGGTAACTATCAACGAAAAATGAGGCCATGAATTTAAAAGAGCATGTGTTTGGTAAGGATACATGGGAGGGTTGAGGGGGAAGAAAGGGAAGGGAGATGGTGTAAGTAGATTATCAAAACTAAAAGAAGTGGGACTCATGACTCCAGCTGCATATATAGCAGAAGATGGCCTAGTTGGTCATCAATGGGAGGAGAGGCCCTTGGTCCTGTGAAGGCTCTATGCCCCAGTGTAAGCTGGAGAGGGTGGGTTGGTGGGCAGGGGGAGTAGGGAGGGAATAGGGTTTTTTATTTTTTTGGAGAGGAAATCAGGAAAGGGGATAACATTTGAAATTTAAATAAAGAAAATATCTAATAAAAATAGAAAAATAGAGTTATCCATTAAAAAAAAAACCTAAAAGAAAAAACTCTTTAATGTCAAAAAAGAAAAGCTTATGTCCAAGGCGTATGGGTCCTCCTCTACAACTTCTACTCCATGTTATTATAATGTACTCAGTAAACTCACCTTTCTCTAAAAGAAAAAAAATCTTATATTAATCAACAATGAAGAAAACAATTTCAAATGGCTCTTTCTTACTTCCCATTTTTATTATTTTTTATTCTTTGAGAAGTTAGTACAACAGATTTTGGTCATATCCAACCCTCTCCCAACTCCTCCCAGATCTATCCCCCTTCTCCACCAGCCCAACCCAACTTTGTCTACTTAAAGTCATCAGAGTTTATGCTGCTCTACTCTTAGGTATGTGGTCGTCACAAGAGGGTGGCCTATTTATTAGAAGCAGCACCCTTGAAGAAACCCCCTCTCCCTTTCCCAGCCGCTGTCAACTGCCAACCGTTCTTTAGCCAGCAGTGTGACTACATGGCCACGATGGAATCTTGCCTGAGTCTGTGGGTCTCGTGTATGCTATGAATTCATGTGTGTGGCGCTCTGTTCTGTGGGCACACACATTCCAACTCAAGATTCAGATTCCCTTCTACAGAGCAGAGGGAATGTCATCTTCTGACTGAGGGACAAGTGATGGTGAAGACAGGTAAGACTTAGTAGGTGCTCAGATTGTTCCAGATGTGTTTTTCCAACAGTGTTGGCTTCATCATCTTCCTGGGGATAAATGTTCAGGATCAGGGAATCCTCAGTTCCAGTTCTGTTTTTCCTAGTTCCTTCTCCTCAGCTGAGTCTGGAAGGCTCTTTACTCTGTCAAACCAATCTCTCTCATTTGCCTTCCACCCTTTGGGGATTAGATTTCTGGTCCACTGATACTTTATTTTTGAGTGCTGGTTTCTACTCTTTGTTCCCCTGGAACTCCTGTTGGGAGTCAATGTCTATTATGAGGTCTTTAACAGGTAATTAAGTATTGAGAAGATCTAAGGCCTTTCTTCAGGACTGGGTTGGTTCTCATAGGAGCAGTGCATTAGCAGTCTTGAGAATGGGGTCTTGTAAAGTGAGACTGTTCTCCTCACTCTTTGCCCCTTAGATTGTAAAGCCCAAACAACTCCCTTTTTGAAGAAACTCCATTTTGTACAAGACCAGGGGCTAAACTCCAATTCCAGGAAGAAAATCAGAGTCCTCCTGAGCAAGCATCCTATGGCAACCCACCCTCTTAGCAACAGCCCATCAGGCGACAATAACAGGGTCAAGGTACATATAGATAGCTTAAGACATCCTGCGGAGAATAGATAACTTAGCCATCCTGTTTGTCACATGGTTTTGTCCCTGTGTTCGGTTCATGCAGATTACCCTAGAAATGCAGTTTTTCAACTACTAACTTGCTGACCTGTATGGAAATTCCCCAAGCTTGCTTTAACTACAATAAATATACCGCACCCCCTAGACTCAGGGCTCTCACTCTGACCGGTTGTAACGGGGATGGTGAGAGACCTTACTCACAAACTTGTAATAAAGACCTTTATATGTTTACACTGGGATTGGCTCCACAGTGGTCTTTGGGGGCCCTGTAATTTGGGTATAACAAGATGTGCACGGCTTGTCCTTCTGCTTTCTGTCTTGAGCCACAGTGGTGTGAAGTCCTCACCAGATTTTGCCGCTGTCGGGATGACCTACATCCTCACATTGCACAGAGTGTTTGCTATTGTCTTCTCCATAGCCCACGCCGAGCTTTCTATATATGTAAATGCTTCTTTCCACAAATGCCTAAAAGATGTTTCTCAGATTATCTTACAAGCTGCGAGTTAGAGGTCAAGCAGCCCCCAGCTGCAAAGGGCATCCCAAAAAAACCCCCAATGGATTGGGTATGGTCCTGCTGCTGATTGGTTCAGACTGGAAGTGTTTGCATAGTTAAGAGCTGGATTGGGCTTCATCCCGCTGCTGATTGGATCAGACTTGAGGCTGTTTGCATAATAAGGGGCTGGCCGCTAGAGCTCAGGTGGTCAGAGCCTCAGGCAGATGCAGGAGGAAATGGAAGGGAGGCAACTAGAAGCAGGCTGTGAGAACCCCTGTCTTAGTCACTGTTCTATTGCTGTGAAGAGACACTGTGACCAAGGCAATTCTTATGAACAAAAGCATTTAACTGGGGGCTTACTTACCATTTTAGAGGTTTAGTCCATTATCATCACGGCAGGGAGTATGTGCCATGCATGCGCTGTGGTGGAGTGGTACCTGAGAGCTACATCCTGGTTGTAAGTAAAGAGAAGAAACACTGGCCTGGGTGTGGGCTTTTGAAACCCTCAGAACCCACCTCCAGTGACATACTTCCACCAACAAGGCCCCACCTCCTAAACCTCTCAAAGAGTTCCACTTCCTGGTGACTGAGAATTCAGAGCACCACTTGTCTCCCTGGATGCCTGTGCACAGGTGCTCACAGACCGCCCCCTCGCCACCCCGACCCTCAAACCCTTCACTGGTATTTCTATAGGCTGGGACAGGAAAAAAGGTAGTCTGTGTATCCAACCTACTATCTTGACCACTTTTTATTTTTTTTTATTCCTGGTATTCTTCAAAAGATTGAGGTTGTCTTTGGTGCTTCTACAATGTCTCAGCCCCAAAGTTACCTATTATTGATGGTCAGGGTCCAAGCATCCTGTTCACATCAGATGACAATTTGCAGCCTTTCGGCTTAAAAGCAGGAGAGATAAAGCTACCAGAACGTAGTGAGCCACAGTAATGAGATTTCATCTGGAGAGCAAAATGGACGACTGGGACCCTGGATTCTGTTCTGTGGTTTTGGAATGCTTTTACACTGGGAACACAGGACAGCGGGTGCCTCTTTGGCTGATGTTCACAGACTCTGCAGCACAGTGTCTGCTTGATGGATGTTTTCTCATTGCTGGTGGTAATTCTACAGTGGCAGATTCACCAGTTAGCAGGCTGGGCCCACATACCCTCCTCCTCTCACAAAGCTCGTCCATTTTCCTGTTTGCTCCTGATGTCTATTTCCTCCTCCCAATAAATCATCGTCTGATGAGAAAAAAAAAGTAGAAAATATTGGTCATGTGAGGATTTGGATCATATTAACACAGACAGTGAAAAAGTTTCCTCTTTAATCTAATAACTGTCTGGTTAACAACCTAAGATTGCTGGTGACTTTGTAGACATGGACAGATGGTTAGATTGTAAGCCACCCAAGAGCTTGGGCGGTTTGTGTTAAATTCTTACCCCCAGGCTGACATTCTGAACCTGAAAGTTAACAAGAAAAGAAAAGGCGTGGGGGGTGGATGGGTGGGTGGAGGGTGGAACTTTGTCAAACCCAATCTTATTTTTCTTTCTATTGACTTTTCTATTATATTTTTCTATTCCTACATCACTTATAGCTTGGGTTCAATGCTATCTTATACTCAGATGAAGAGTACAGGGAGCTATGACATCATTCAGCTATTCTATCACTCCCATGGGAGGAGGGCAGTTTATTCTCTGGGTTTGCTTTGCTTACTTTTGGAGGCAAGATCTCAAGGCTGGCCTTGAACTCATACATAACCAAGGATGCCCTCAAATTCTAATTTTCTTGTCTTTACCTCCCAAGCATTAGGATTAGGTGTGTACCTCCAGACTGTTTTATGTCCCGCTAGAGATCAAACCCAGGGCTTCATGCATACTAGACAAGCACACAGGAGCTATAGCCCCAGCATACCTGCGTATCAGGCACTGAGGGTCACAAATAACTGGCTACTTGTTCATCTTTGTTTGAAGGTCCTTTCTCTAGTAACAGTTAGAGAATTGGTTACACAATGTTTAGACTCTGTGTGTGTGTTCATGATGTAAAGGACTGAGGACCAAAGCTATGAGTTGAGTATATTCATATTTCTGTTGACTACATTCACCTGCAGGGGTAAGATCCAGGAGCCAATGGCAGAGAGGTTCTCGGGTGAACCCCTAGATTTGGTTCCCCAGGACAATTGCTTAC
This sequence comes from Montemys delectorum, assembly GCA_019843815.1. Lineage (NCBI taxonomy): Eukaryota > Metazoa > Chordata > Mammalia > Rodentia > Muridae > Montemys > Montemys delectorum. The sequence goes on along the minus strand of JADRCD010205887.1, from coordinate 7,067 downwards.
GTGGAGTTTTGGATTAAGAATTTATGAGAAACCAGCACCTGTGAAAGGAAGCTGAGGTCTGAGAGAAATGAGCAATGGAATTAGGTTGTAGGTGTAAGAATCTCTTTCCAGTGTTACTTTCTCTGGGACAAGATGGCGGGTCTTTTTCTTTGCCTTCTCAGTTGCACAGTTTGGTTTTCTCAGAAAGTGACACAGCAGGAAGGAGTGGCTTTTAGCATCTGGGAACCTGAGGGCTCATGTCAGCAGCAGTCTATTGATTGATTCTTACAAATTAGGGCAAAACCTTCATGGAAGGGTGACCTGGTCAGCACATCCCTATTTATAGTCAAAGCAGAGTTCCTAGTGGGAAAGATATTTATCATGGAAAGAGATAAAGAACAGGTCCCACACTTTTTCTGGGTGGGACACAGGATGGGACAACGTGAACGCTTATTGCTGAACTGACTCCTCAACTCAGCCTTTGTTTGTGTCATTTGCCAAAGTAGAAAGCAGTTAAAATGGGAAGTGGGTCACAACCAGAGCTACAGTGTTCTAAGCATCATATAAAATGAAGACAGTAGGCAGATGGTTTTAGTTGTAGAGTATAATTCACCTAGTAGGCTGATCATACATGAAAAATATGTCAGTCAGTGACTGGTGAGTGGGGTATGAGCCCAATACATCATTGTTCCATGCTGATGGTAAAAGTCTAAGGCATTCTGTTCAGAGGCCTTTGCTCAGGCAAGGAAGTGATCCTCTCTCTCTTTTTAAACTTATTCACTTTACATCCCACCCAGTGCCCCTCTCCCGGTCACTCTCTTCCACAATTGTTCCCCCCCCGCCCCCCTCCCCCGTCTCCCTTCCCTCTTTCCTCTGAGAGGGCCGAGGGCCCTGGGTATTCCTTACCCTTTCACATCAAGTCTCTGTGAGGCACATCCTCTCCCACTAAGGTCAGACAAGGCAGCCCAGCTAGAAGAACATATCCCACATACAGGCAACAGCCTTTGGGAGAGTCTCCGTTCCAGTTGTTCAGTACCCACATGGGCTGTACATCTGCTATGTATGTGCAGAGAGGTCTAGGTCCAGCCCATGTAGGTTCTTTGGTTGATGGTTCAGTCTCTCAGAGCCCAAAGGGTCCAGGTTAGTTGACTCTGTTGGTCTTCCTGTGGAGTTCCTATTCCCTTTGGAACCTGCTATCCGAAGGAAGGGATTCTTAATTCATTGCAGAAAAGAATTTCAGGAAGAGTCATTGTGAAGCAGAGCTGGGCTTTATTTGGAGGAGTGTTGAACACAGGTTTTTAAGTGTTGCAGCAATAGAAAGAAAGGCACACAAAGAGAGAATAAGGAGCACTTGACAATATGGTGTGGGTTTCCTTAGAGGTCCTTAGAGTAGCCATGTGGCTGTTCGAGGTGGCTTCTGAAGTTACAAATTGTAGGAACTTCATAAATGGCATCTTAGGGTGGTTCCCTATGCACTCGGGGTGGTAACTGGGATAATACAGGTAAAGCCTCAGAGCTTCAGGGAAGTTAAGAAGATTTTCGAGAAAACCCCAAAGAAAGAAGGGAGGTCATATTTCAAGGTCACGTGTGCTTGAACCGTAAGCATTTTTTTTTTAAAACACTAATTGAAACATGTTTCTTTATAACAGGGATGCTGACAGGTGGTGGTGACACATGCCTTTAATCTCAGCAGGCAGATCTGTGAGTTCAAGGACAGCCAGGGCTATACAGAGAAATCCTGCCTCGAAAATATCAGGGGTGGGGGTGAAGATGCTATCTCTTGGTCACTAGCCTTCACAGAGAATGTTAATTTTGCTAGAAGTTTTAATCCTCAGCTGATAAGAGACTTCGACCAGACTCCAGAGTGAGGGCTCTTTCTTTTTCCATGGCTGCATAAGACAGCCCCCCTTATACTGATCAGCCTAGAAAGCCAGCTCAGTTGCCAAGTCAGATTTGTAGGGAGTCAGTGTCCTACAATCACTTCTGGAACAATTGGCACCAAATGGCCAGAACTGATAACTTCCTTAATTTTTGTCTCTACTTCCCATGCTGGCGTGAGCAGAGACAGTCAAATGTGTATCCCAATGACCATCCTTACAGCTTCCCATCTCCTGCTTTTCCCACCAAGCAGCCTCCAGTCAGGGAGGACCCAGTACCAACCCTGTGTTCCTTTAGTCCCTGCCTGCTGTAGTCTCTGCCAACACAGAAGTAGCCTCTAAATAAAGAGGCTGAACCTTCTTACTTGGTTACTTTATTTTTCCGTGGGAAGATGTGGTTTAAAGTGGTGTCCCACATCAGGCCCAGGGCTTGGGCTACTGGGTGAGGCAAGATGCAGGAGGTTTGATTGCACGAACCCCACGCTGCTCCGGATAGGGGTGCTGGAGTGGGGTTGAGAGGCACCATCTGAGGTTCCCACAGAACTCTCCGGCATCACGCCGCTGGGTGCCTCGGAAGAGCCGGCTCTGGGGTCCCTGGGTCACACGGAAGCCAGGGACGTCAGGTTCTAGCTCTTGGACAACTAAGATGCCGCTGGATGGAATGTGGGCCCATGGGAGGGCTCTAGCTTAGGACCAAAGGGAAAAAGGCAGAAGAAGGGAGCTCCGGCTGGGTCCCTTGGGGAGGGGAGTGTCCTTGGCTTGCGTGGCTTGGCTTGGGTTGGCAGAAGCTGTGTCTGAGAAGGCAGAGAGGCCTCCTGCGGGAGATTAGACACTCAGCTCTTTAGAGGAAGGCCTGCTCCATTGCTCCAATACTGCGGATCCTGACGAGAAGAGGCAGTCCATGGTTTTAAGACATTTATTGTAAAAAGGCAGAGAGAGTGAGAGAGTAGGGAAGTAGAGGCTGGCCATGGCCATGTGGAGATGGGGGAAGGGAAGGCGAAAAGAAGGGGAGCAAGAGGGCAAGAGAGAAGCAAGCAGGAAGCAGGAGTAAGAGCAAGAGAGGGAGAAGAGGGGCAAGCAGCCCCTTTCATAGTGGGGAGTACTACCTTGCTGTTGCCAGGAAACTGTGGGGAGGAGCATACCTGGCTATTGCCAGGTAACTGTGGGGGTGGAGTCTAGACAGAATACCAGGACTGATGGCCACAGAATTATGGAGCTGGGGCCTCGTGTCAGGAGCCTAGTGTCTGGGAGCATGGGAAACAGGTCTTCCATTCCTTGCAGAGTTATTTGCTGGGTCTCCGTTTAAACCTAGCTCAACCAGAAAACAGGATTCTTTTCACTGCTCCACAGGAAGAGGTATGTTCTGACCAATGCCATGTTGTAATTAGAGATGCAGAATGAAGGAACAGTCACAGAGGGTCCTGGTGTAGGGGAGGCCTGACAATTCGCTAAGTCTTTAAGGTCTAGGACACAGAGGGCTCCTGGCCTCCTCATGGGAAGCAGCCAGGGCCAGCTGCTTACTGAGCAGGAACTGAGACCAGGGTCTACTGTTTTGAGTCCTGCCTCTATGAAACACTTCTGTCTTAAACATCTGGTTAAATATTTACTGTCATTTAATGTATACTAATCAGGCCCAGGCTTGGCACAGAGGACAACTAGTGACAAAAATCAAAATATCACAGGCTTTATTTTACTCTCTGCTTATAGTGTTCTAGCCTATACTAGGTCTGGCTACTACTTTTAGAATGTTAAAAAAAAATCACGCACATTTGCAGACTGGTATAGTTTTTAAATCTATACTTGGTATAGATTTTTCAGTAGTTCCTTACTGAAGATCTTATGCCATGAGGGTAGGTAATCTAAAGGAAGGAATACGTCGAGAAATCTTAATCTGACTCTGTCTTGTACAGCTTTGTCATGGGTGGAAGACTCTCTGGAGGAGGGCTATGCATGGGTCAAGAGTCTATCTGTATACATTTGCATCTAATCTTTGGCTTGAAGGCCTGGGAGAGCATCTGGTGGATCCTGAAACACATTTTGCCTTTTTTTTCTAACTCACCTTCCTCTGGGTTGCAGAGTGATACATTGTAAATGGATAGTATTTACATAGGCTTGGGAGAATGTCTGGTGGGCCATGGAACACATTTTGCCTTTATCTAACTCATCTTCCTCTGCATTCAGAGTGATACATTGTAAATGGATAGTATTTACGTCACAGCCCTGTTACAGTTGGTCAGTGACTTCTTATAGCTGTTCTTACACAGAGCCATCAGGCAGTCACCAAATCAATCGGCTGTTACTTTAACAGCTAACCTGCTTGTACAGGATAGAGAGAATTGTGGGCAGATGTACAGCAGCAACTGGGTCTGTTAACTCCAGTCAAGTAGAGGAACCACCAGTAGGGAACTGATATGCAAATTAGCTAGAAGAGGGACCATATAATGAGATTGCTCTTGGCAGCCAGAGTGGTCAGAATTGCCCTAGGTAACTGTGGGTCTAGATATCCTAATACCGAAAGAGCTGATCTGGCTATTAAGCAGTCTCTGGATGTCAAGAAACTCTGAATATTTCCCTAGGATAGCAAGTTCAAAATTACTTTTTCTTAGTGGATAAATCTACTTTAGTCATGGAGGGTTAGAGTTATGTCTGGATATGAAGTAAATTAAAATATAATAAGATTACTATAATCTTTATGTATTTTCCGTAGTGCTTAATAATGTCTGATAAGGGACTGGAGAGATGGCTCAGCAGTTAAGAGTACTGGGTTCTCTTCCACAGGACCTGAGTTGGATTCCCAGTTTCTATGGGGTGGCTAATGAACCATCTGTCACTCCAGTTCTGGCTTCTTCTGGCACTAGACATGCTTGTGATACACAGGCATATGATCAGGAAAAAAATCTATACATATAAAATAAGTTAATTAAAAATAATATCTGGCTGGGCAATGGTGGCACACGCCTTTAATCCCAGCACTTGGGAGGCAGAGACAGGCAGATTTCTGAGTTCGAGGCCAGCCTGGTCTACAGAGTGAGTTCCAGGACAGCCAGGGCTATACAGAGAAACCCTGTCTCGAAAAACAAACAAACAAACAAACAAACAAACTGGTATATTATAATGTCAACAAGTGAGCCTTGTGATTTTACATTAAAATATAAAAGTGAGTAAAATTAATTTTGATTTGTAATTTCTCTGGTTTTATAGAGTCATATACATTATTGAAACATTTATGAATCTAAAAGAATCCTATGTACAACCTAATTTTAATAGCTATTGGTGTAAAACACTACTTTCACCAAAGAGTAAGTAAGAGGACTTATTGTGGAGTCTCTTAAGCTCCTTGTCTCAGAGTTTCATTGCTGTGAATAGGCACCATGACCATGGCAACTCTTATAAAGGAAAACATTTAATTTGGGCTGGCTTACACTTTCAGAGGTTTAGTCCATTATCATCATGGCCGAAAGTATAGCAGTATGTAGGTAGACATGGTATGGAGAAGGAACTCACAGTTCTATATCTTAATCTGCAGGTGGCAGTAGACTATGTGCCACACTGGGCATAGCTTGAGCATAGGAGACTACAAAGCCTACCCCCACAGTAACCCACTTGCTCCCACAAGGCCACACCTGCTCCAACAAGGCCATATTTCTAAAAGCCATAACTCCCTATGACCCAAATGCTTGACTCTATGTTGTCATTCCTATACAAACCATCATACTCCTCTTCATTTGGTTTGGGAATCTCTCAATTCCTTTCCTCCTTCTGGCTTTTCACTTGCTGCTCTTCCCAGGAGGGAGTTTCTTGGCTACAGAAAGGGCATTACATTCTCATCCTGCCCAGTTCAGCTGTACAGTCTTTCTCAAAGTGAAGGCAAAGTCAGAGTGCCTTCCTTGAGATGCAGTCTGTGCTCTGGCTTCTACCACCCATTCATTTACTTCAGATGAAACATCTCCATTAATTTTTATTGTGTTTTGAGATAAAACCTTCCTCTGTAGCCCAGGCTAGCCTTGAACCTCCTTTCCTGATGCTGTGATAAAATACCATGATCAAAGGCAACATAAGGTTAAGGGATTATTTTGGGTTATGGTTCAAAAAGTAAGAATCAATGATCATTAGGAAGGCATGGCATGGTGGTAGGAGCAGAGCTGGTTGGTCACATCTTTATCTGCATCGGAATGGTCACATTTCCATCCAGTAGGGTAATAGATTACCAGCATGTACCACCACTTCAGAGTCCATCTTCTTTTTAATGATTTAAAATTATTAAATTATTTTTGTATAATTCATTCCAGTGTGAGAAGGAATGTCTCATCGATAGTCATATGAGATGTATTTTTATACTCAAAGCAAATATTTCCTTTTCCTTTTTCTTTTCAGTAACTTCCATTTCTCATGTAACAATTACTAACTCCTTTTACAAATTACATATATATATAATTATTAAAGACTATATGATACTGTAATATATACTCAGAGGGAGTAGAATTATGAGCAGAAGTTATGTGTGTGTGTGCAGGAATCTATGAATGTGAGAGGCATTGGATACCTCTGGGAGCTGATGTTATACACATTTGTGAGCCTTCCAATGTGGGTGCCCAATCTGGGTGCTGGGAACTAAACTATCTCTCCAAAAGGTTAATTTTTATGGTTTAATTTACCATGTAAAATAAATAGATAAAGCTGAATCTGTAAAATAATAGAACTCCTAGAAGGGAAAAGTCTACAAAATTCTCAGTTATTTTAGGAGCAGAGTTTGTGGGTATAGCCCATTGATTAAACATGTTCCTAGCATGCTAGAAGCTCTGGGGTTAATCCCCAGCAAAGAAAGAAACAAGCATAAAAGAATTCCTGCCCTTTCTCATTTTCCATGGGCCAGGGATGACTATTAGGAAGAGCAAAGCAGAGGGTCCAGGCTGAGACATGAAGTCAATGTAAGAAGTCAGCATGACAGAAAACCCCATGAGGAGATCTTAAAAAAAATGGGTCAAGCTGAGAAAGTAATGGCATGGAAAATTAGAGTAATCTAACAGAAGAATTATGGGGGTAAATCAGAGTAAATGAAGCATAAATTTCCTGTGTGAGAAACAAAGGCCATGTTCCCGAAACATTCCGATTCTATTTCCTTAAGCAAGAGAGAATATATCTAAAAAGATCTTGTTTAAGATTTCACAATGAGGTGATAAAGAAAATACTATCTAAAATAACAAAGAACAG
>JADRCD010205886.1:0-11975 GCA_019843815.1 Montemys delectorum | reverse complement strand
AAAAAAAAAAAAAAAAAAGAGTTTAGAAAAGGAAAACATTACAATTTTGCCTTCTTGATATCACCGTTTTACATTTGCTAAATATGCATTAAGTTATCCCAGCTGGAGACTATGCTTGGGAAAGTGTACTGTATCCCCTGGAGGACAGCTTCCAATCCTTGGTTCACCTTGCACTCTCCTACACACATCTGCATGCTGCATATGCTCAATCAGATCAAAAGATGTTGCTCCTTAAGAGAATGTGAGGTAGCTGCTGAGCCTCAGCTCTATAGGCCTAAGATCTGTTCCAGCAAGGCAGCTGCCTACAAAAATAAAGCACTGACTGGAGAGCTTCTCTCCAAGCACTCATTAAAAGGTAAACTTTCTTGGGCTGGGAGTCACGTCAATCATCATTTTTCTGCAAACCCAAAGCTGTCTTTTTCTCTGTTAGAAGCTGTTATCATCTTCAAAGTCATATCAAAAGTGTTTGTTCTGTGCTTTGATTTCACCCACATGGTGAATTCAAAGAAGACTTGAGAGTGGAGAGAGGGACCGTTTCAGATGTGTGAGCATTTGTCTTTCCATGTTTTTAAACGTGATTTAAGTGCCTGACATCTAATAAAAAAATCTCTTCAAATGTAGTAGAATTTTGTTTCCATTGAAACGTAGCATCTTTGTTTCAAAGTGTTGGGGGCTGAGCCATCGTAATCTTAAACACAAAGCCTGGAACCTTGGTACGATGGCAGTATGATGGGGACTTACCTCAAAGAGTCTTTTCCCTTTTTACTCTGATGCTGTCAATAAAAACAAACAAAGTGAGCTCTTTTCCAGTGACAATTTTGATATTTCTGGCACAAATCACCATTTTTTCCTGAAAGGGGAAAAGTCATTAGGAAGACAATGTTACTTAAGGTCCATTTTGCATTGAGACTATTTGACACCATTCACCAGAGATAAACAGATGCATGGGATTTACATATGAAAACCTATCAGATAATGTGAAAATTTGTATGTGAACTGCTTCATTCATGGAATTAGCCTATGGTAATCTCTCATTATATAAAAGAGAAAAACGATTACTAAAAATCTCTAAATAAATATTAATGTGCTTATATTGTTTAAGATAAATAAAATATTTAGAGAGAACAAAGCGAAGGAGCATCACTTAAAAGCATGGTTGCTATATCCTGCTATTTGTGTGAAGAGTAAACAGGTAAATGTCAAATAAATTTAAAATGAATTTGGTGATAGGCTGAAACACTTGATTTTAAAGTTTACTCTGTGGCTCAAATATTTTAAGAACGGAAAGGGAGGAAAAACCTGCCAAATACATCAGGGCTGTGTAAAGCCGGAACCTTCATTATTGTTAGTGAGCCAAGGACCTCATACAACTCACAGAAACAGAATAAAGAAGAAATCCAAAAAGAAAGGAAGAAAAGACCCTCACCTGCAGAAAGATCAATTAGGAATTAAGATGGCAAAATGTATAGATATAAATGGGTTGAGGGTAATTATTGTTTGATTTTTTTTCTTTACTCTGGTGCAATGAAAAATTCACAGGCAATAACCCTTTTAATGTGCTAAGTCATCTTCTAACATTTGTACCCAAGTGTACAAAGGACATTAATTAAGACACCTTTTCGTTCTACAGAGAAATGACCAGGCCTTGTCCCCAAGCATCTCCTGTAGAAAGTCCACAACTGCCAGTGTGGCAGGTATATTTAGGATGGACTGCAATCATGAGGTACAGTGTGAGATTTCTGCACATCACTGTCAGATGCTCTACTCCTTCACCCTCACCCCTTCCTCACTTCAAAGTAGACACCACTAGTTCTGAATGGCTACTCTAGCTGCGTGGAAGGTCCCTGAGTTGTATAGCCTTTGGGTTCTGGTCATAAGCAGCTTTCTTCTTCTACCATAAAGGCCCTGGTAATAGAATTTGTCTTGCCAGTCTTTTCCTCAGGCACTTCTACTCATGGACCTATCTCGACAGCCTAGAAGACCACATGCAAAATTTATACAGACAAATGCTGCCCTTCAGCACGCTTACCTTTAGTATAAACCCTAAATCTGCCGCATGTGATGTTTTTCTGTGTTTGGAAGCACCACTGAACTAAGACAAGGTAAAGTCGTAATTCTTCCACAACCCAAGGCTTCCTACAACTTCAAATAGTTTACAGAAGGCTTCCTACTCCTCCAATTCCTAACAATTAACTCCTGTGAATTTTCATTAATCTATACTAATTGGAAGAAGCTTAATGTCAACTAAGAGGAAAGTATCTGAAAATACGTTACTTTGGAAAGAAATGGGGTTCTATTTTTTCAAGTAGATATATTAGCTCACATTAACAAACTGTTATCCAACACACATCCTTGACGGGTCTTAATGGTTTGTAATTAGCATATCAATTCTGTGGAAATGGATTCTTTTAAAGTGCTTGAAGGTGCTCAAAAAGTTTGTTCTACTGAGTACTTTCAAGGATCCTCTGGTGATCTTATTTACATTATTAATTTACTCTCTCCAAAGATAAAACTATCTTTAATGAAGGTAAAATGATTATTTTTGTTCACTTTTGAAAGATCATATCTTTTGGGTTCAGACTCCATCTTAGAGAACTTCACATAATGTTGAACTCAAGTTAACAGGCTGGTTTCCAGGTTAGCCCAAAACAAGACCTGCATCTAACACAAGTTTCCAGGTTATCTCCAAACAAGTCCTGCATCTAGTACCAGTTTCCAGGTCATTCCCCAACAAATATACACCCCCAGGTTACAAGCCTGTCCCTGACACTTCACTTCTTAAAAACTACCAATAAGGAAAAATGCAGAAGTTAAGTTTATGGTTTGGCTCCCAACACCAGCCAATTATGTTAAAGGCCATAATCCCAACCCCTGCCCCAAATCAGATGTATGCCAGGTTAGATACCCCATTCTTGTCTCTATAAATGCTTGGCTGAAACTAATCTTAGAGCTGCTCCCTCCCATCCTCCTGTGTCAGAGAGGATAGTTTACCCCAAACTCTAGTTTATCCCAAGCTTGAATAAAGAGATTATAGTGAAATTGCATTGGAACCAGCTCCTTGGTGGTCTTTTTGAGGTTCATAAACATTTCCTGGTACAACACTTTCAGACAAATAGTGAGATGTAAATTAGTGCAATACAAATTATTAAAATGTTCTCTGCTCCTTACACTTCAGTTGTAATACTAAAGTTTTGCTAAGGTTGGCAACATTGTTGAATCTGTAAGGTAGACTGTCCTGAGGGGAAGGAGACGCCTCTTATAGGTCGCATATTATTTTTTTCTGAAAGAACGAGAATAGTCTCATTTGTTTTCCCACAACCAATACCATTTACTTGAGAGAAGGTCAGTGGTTAGAGATCCAAAAATAAATATCCAAAATTAGAGATTTTGGAGAAAAGAAAGATATATTTGGATGCTGATCTTCGAACTGATTTTTAGGGTTATCTGGTCCAGTGCCTGATATTGAATTAATATACATACTGAAAAAATAACTCAGCTCTAAGACTTGCAAAACAATTTATTTTGCATCATGCTTCCGCAGAAGATCCTGCTTTCAGTGCAGTGAGTGCAGCACACATTCTTTACAATGTCCTTTTGTGCTTCATTGTATTTAAAATTATAAGTATTCCATAAATATGACCTATAAGGATAAATACAGGTGATTCCCAGTAAGTGAGAGAGGGAGATGAACTGGATTTTAAATTTAGGAGATCATGGTATATGCCTGAAAACTGTCTTGTAGTTAACTGAATTATTCATGAGGCTTTCTGTAGCAGCGCACATCAGCTTTGACTCTGATGAAGCCACACACTACAGCCATGAGTTGCTTGCTCTTGTGATTTACAGCTACTGCTTTGAGTATTTCTCCCTAAGTTTTATACAGTATTCCTCTTTTGAACTGCCTTTTCTCTCTCTCTGAAACAAAGAATGAAGCCAAATCCTATCTTCCTTCCATCATCTCTGCCTTTCTGGATAAATGCATTTCTTTTTAACTCATTTATTAAAACATGCCTCATTCCTTTAGCCACTCTGCATAGGCCTTGCTTTGCAAACATTTTATTGAATCCTGGTTCTGAGTTCCTCCTTAGTCTCCATTTAATCCCAAGTATATCACTACTGTGTACATTTATATATCTGTGCCTGGGTAATGAATGGTGTCTACTGGAAATAATCATTTACTGTACTCTTCTTTCTGGTAATCAAGATTTTATGTATGTATTTACTTGTTATTTTCAGTTTCTTGTATTTTCCCTCTGACTTACTCTAATTCTTTTCCACTCGAAGCATTTACTTTTTAGGTTAACCAATTTAGATATAGAAAACCTTATTAATGCATCTGCAAAATGAATCATATTCAGACTGTGTATATTTTTCACTGTTTTGACATTTTAAAAGAAAAATACTAACTTTGAGCAAAATATCTACTTATGGATAGTTTTTTATTTTAATGTATATGTTAAGTTTAGATGGACTTTAGCTTTTTATAGTTACAGGAAAGTTATTGGTAATTTTTAATAATTCATTGAATGCTTTGCTGCCATATTCTCAAAATTATATAAATTAAATGAATCAGAGTAGAGTGCAGAAAAAATGTACGTTTTTGAAGGAAATACATGCATGTTACATACCAAAGAGTTGTCATGGCAATATATTATGAACAGTTTTATTAACTAGTTCAATAATAAAAATTCATATTCCTTATCTTAACTTACGTTTAGTTTCATTTTATGTTTTTTAAAATATTTGAGACTAGAAATGTACAATGGAATGGAGAAGAGACTTTTCGTTAGAATGAGTCTGACTATATAGCTGAGCTTACTCTAGAACTCTAGATAAAGGAGACTGGCTTGAACTTTGATTCTCCTGCTTCTGCCTCTCAACTACTAATACTTAAATTCATGTGCTCTGATTCTGCTCTTGAGGAGGACATTTTTCTTGAGTCTGTTATATTAATCTCATTCATGAAGGTCATCACTCTCATGATGTAATCAATGCCCAGAAGATCTAAACTCTTTAATCCCGTCGCTTTTATTGTCAAATAGACAGGTCTCACTTTGTTGCACTGTCTGGTATGCAATTCCACAGCTCCAGTTGATCCTCCTGCCTCTTTCCAGATACCTCAGACCACAGTGGTCTCAAACCAAACCTTTCTTCCTTTGACTTCTTCACTTGCTATCCAAGTAATTTACCATAAAATCTCAGGTCCAAAGTCATTGTACATGATTTTGTTAAGTTTCACTAAGTCCAAGATGCATCTTCAGCTCCAGCTTATGATCTTAACTCATTTTACTATTCTTTTTCCATTGAAGAAAGTTCCTAAATCTCAGAAACATAGACACAAGTAATAAAAGATTGAAAAGAGCAGTGTTGACAGAACCTCTATGACTGAAGGTAGCCTTTTAGAGGGCTTTTTGGAATACTAGACTTGTCCAGCCCTTTTGTTTATCTAACAATGTGGATGATACTTGTATATCTAGATAGTATAGAGTTTCAATGTATTTACTTTTTACCAAGATTAAATAAATATGGTAAGAAATGGTGAGATGCAACATTTTAGTAAATATAAATATATATATATATACACATATGTATATATATACATACATATATATATCACATAAAGCTACACAATAATATCAATAGCAAAATATTTCCCACAGGATATACCAATCTCAAAACTCATATCAGAGTTAAATTTGTGTATTCTTTTGAATATGAAAACTATATTATCAGACATACAGATAAACCAAACTAAACTATAAGTTAGTAGAATCTTAATTGTGATATATGCATATTTCTACAGACACACTAGGCAATCATGATGGTAGAAACAGGATGTAGACTTGGATGGTTTTTCCCACTCTCTTACATGTCCTATGAGTGCTAATAATATGCCCCAGACCCCTTCTTGGATACTGATATATTAGTGGAATAGAATATTTTTGCCTGTAATTTGACCTCTATTTTAGTTCGTGGTAGTGAAGGGCCATTGGTTAAGGAGACAATTGAACTTGAGAAGCTGCATTTTGTGAAGAACTTACCTTTCAAACTAATGGCCATACAAGAAACACTCAAGGGTAATGAGAGGCTAAAGCACCTAGAGATTTTCAATTATTTTTGGTGTATAGATTTTCTCTTGATGCTAACCATTTCTATTGTAAAAGACCTGATCATGTAAGTGAGTTTGAAGAAAAGGCCAGGGTAGACCATTTGGAAGAGAAGAAATGAAAATAAAAGGTCACAAAATCTCGGAATGAAAAAGCTCTTTAGAGAAAGTAAGAATAACAAAATTCTCATATTTAAAACATCCCTCAGACTTACAGAACATGCTGATCTTATTATACACTTATTTCCCTTGACAGCTGAAGTCTTCACTTCTCTTCACAATGTGAAGGAGACGTGATTGTGATTACCAGACTTCAATCTACTGACAAATACTGATTCTAGTGACATGCTGTCTACAGATGACTTTCTCAGGTAGCACACACTCCCTCATTGTTACGATTAAATGGTTCAGATTGGCAAATAGAAAGGAATACATCCTGGGCAAATTCGCATAGAAAAGTTGATGGAGAAGGGCAACCACTGATGAGTTCATAGCTTCGTCAGGGATAGTGAGACACCAGATAACACAGCACAGCCTCAATCAAGCAAAGCTTCACCACAAGTCTCTGATTTTCTCACCAGGTACTTTAAAAAAGTCATTTCTGTTATTTTTAAGATCATAATACACTCTTTTCACCTTTTCTTCCCTGGAGTTTCCTGAATCCTGAGAAGAGGTATTTGATAGAGCCACTCTATTTAATACTGAGTGATTCAAAGTCTCTGACTCTGCAGAATTGGCTGTGGGTCTCAGAATCTGTTTCTATACACTGCAGAAGGAAATTTCTCTGATGATGGCTAAGCAAGGAACTGATTAATGAGTATACAGTTTTATCATTCTTGCCTTCCCTTTTCTCTGTTCAAATCCTCTGACAAGCCCCTCTCTGCTCTTTCAAATTTATGGCCTCTGTTTTCATTAACTGTTATTACATCCCTAAATGGGTGTATATACATACATGAGTTATATATGTTTGTAAATATACATCATGTATATCACATAAGTATTCATAAGTATAACCTATTTAATCTGTATGTTCCTTATAAGTCCTCTTTCAGGGCTATATCATGGAGTAACTACAGAAATGATGACAGTGAACAGAACCATTGTTCATTGCTGGGGTACAGAGGAGGTGTCACTAGAGAAGAGAAGAGCATGCCAGTCACTTTGAAAACAAAACATGTTTTTTTTTTTTCTGATTCTCAAAATTCAACTTGAGAAATCAACTTTCTTGAACTAATATGAATTTGTATCCAAATGAAAGTTTGTTTACTCAGGGATGATGTTTGACTACTACTTCTGTTCTGTTCAAATGTCCCCATGTATGTAGCTGTCCTCAGTTACACCACATGTACACACACACACACACACACACACACACACACACACACACACAGAGAGAGAGAGAGAGAGAGAGAGAGAGAGAGAGAGAGAGAGAGACAAACGAAGTGGTAGAGCTTTTGTATAATTCTTTAATCATCAAAAGTAGGTTAATGGGAAGGTTACACTGAAAACTTACACAGGAAGTCACTTTAACATCATCAGTTTCAATATGACCTTATAGACTCAAATATAGCTTGTCTTCTGAAGCACAAAACAGTAATTTCTCCATTAAGTGAAGAAAAATAAAATTCAAAAGAATCACAAATGCTAGTGAAATTTTTATATTTGGATATTGATTCTTTTTAATAATAATCTAAGAAATATTTTTAAAATTATATGAATAAAATTTGAGTATTTCTAATTAAAATTAGATCTTATTTTCTAGTCTAGGAATTTAAAACTTTGCTCATCTACCAACTTTATTCATGATTATTTTAAATTGTAACAATTCTATTTAAAATCCATGTGGTGTCTTGATTTTTAATTATGCAAATCTTATCCTACTTTTTCTTTTAATAGTTGATTTTTGCATAAATCAATATGACAATGAATAAAAGGTCATTTTACTGGTTGAATTATAAACTGAAAAGTGGTGAATCATAGAAAAGATACAGATTCTCCAGACTATACTTAGCAAGCATGATTCAACTCCATTTCCATGATCTTCTGAACAGAGACACCAACATTACAAAGGTTATGCGTACTACCCATGAAGAAATTTGTGAATTTCTTTCAAATACTCAAATAGTCACAAAGCTGATAAAAGAAATAGAATTTATTCAAATTTAATCATTTTTCTGCTTTCTAGAGTTTAGTGTAAAAGAAAACCCTTATGTAGGCACATTATGAGGGAAGTGACCTAGAATGGAAGTTGAATATTTACTTCTAGAAACATTAGATGGAAAAAAGGAACATGTTTACATATTCTAGGCAAATAACAGGGACCAAGGCAGACAAAGCTGTATACTCCCAAATAATTTACAAGAATTTCTTCCTTCTGTTTCTACATTTTCCTCTACTTCACTCTGTATAGAAAATCAATTGTAGCAGTGTTAAATTCAAGTCTTAGTTTTGAGTGTGTTGCCAAGAGACCATAGCTCCACCACAGGAAGGAAAGCTAAAATTTTTATAGAAAAAGGGTCAGCCAAAGTTCAACTAGCTTTAGAAATAGTTAGTTTAAAGGTTGAGGGAAAAAAATCAGTTCACAAAAAAGAAGACTGGATTCTGCCCATCAAGTGGGCAGCTTTATTTGATCAAGTTTGAGGATAAGAACTTGGTTTGCAGAATTGGAGAGGAGGAAACAAGCAGTTGTGTACTGTCTGTGTGTATACTTAGACTCCATAGTCCTCATGATTCACACATTGTTTATTCTCTTATGCATTAGTTACTCTTTTCCCATATTTTAGGTTGTTGTATTTTTCATTTTCTCTCTTTCTGGTCTTTATTAGCACTTCTCTGGTATAAATTTGAGTTTAATTTATACTTTTTTGTGTATACACACACACACACACACATATAATGGCTTTTTGGTCTCATATTTGAATTTATTATATTACTTAAAATATTATTTTTCATTATGACTCACAGTTAAGTAAGTACTGTTAGCTCAATCTCTTTTTATGGTTAAAACAAATACTATTGTTAAAATAAATGTTAGGCTTACAGTATTAAGGTTGAGAACAATTTTTTAAGATAAAACAGAAGGCTTGCAGCTGTGTGAGAGATATCGAGTTAATTAGATAAGAAGGAAGATAAGGCTGTAGTTAATACAACAAAGGATCTCTTGCTAAGCTCTGGCTGCCTTCCACAAAGCCTTCATCAGTAGCCTGCAACTAGTACAATTGCCCTTGCCTCAGGTCAACAGCTGAACTTTGTCAGTGTTTAAACCTTTATAAGCCTCCATACATGTAATATATCTAACATTAATGCACTGAATTGTGGTTTAGTGAGGCTTCTAAGGAAACCTCTACCTATTCCAGGAAGACACCATTCCCAGACCATCCTTCTGATGAATAGAGGGAGGAGCAAGGATACAACAGTGAGCATGCCAGAGGACCCTTTGCCACTGCTCTGTGGTTCACTGCAGGCTAACAAGACCACAAGCTTTGTGGAGATACTCTTGTCTTCATTTTTCCATCTCATTGGAGGGATGCTGTTATTTGTCATGAATCCTGCCTATTTCTCTTATTACATGGGTTCTGGAATCAAACTCATGTTGCCAAGTTCATGCAACAAGCACTTTTATCTATTGAATAATCTCTACAGCTTTAGTTTCTGGATTTTCTTCAATATGTTGTGGCAGTGTAGACTATGGTCCACAAGGGGAACCAAAAATTCTTATAATAGAAATTTGTGATTTTTCAATTTTTTTGTTTTCCATTTACATGACATTCATCTACCCATATATTTAGCAATAAAGTAACTTACAGCATTTATTAATTCAATTTATTTATTTTTCAAGACTCCACTTACATTCCCACGCTTAGGTCAACTTCATCATGTTGTTAAATTTGATGCTAACATTTTAGCCTTTCTTTTATCCATTTCAAGGAAGTATTTACACAGTCAATGACATTCCCAACACCTAAAATTCTCTTCGCCAACCTAGATGTCCCATAACTGAAAAATGGATTTTAAAAATGTGATATATTTATACAATTTATACAATATAGCACTCAGGTTTCATAAAAAAAATGACATCATTAAATTTTCAGGCAAATAGATGCATCTAGAAAAAAAATCATCCTGTTAAGGTAACCCAGAATGAGAAAGATAAATATCATATGTAGTCATTTATAAGTGGGTATTAGCTGCTGTTAAGTAAATGATAATCAAAGAACAACACACAGAGAGATGAATTAAAGGGGAAAATGTCTAGGGAGTCACTTAGATGTCTTCTGGAAGGGAAAATTCAATAGGTTTCATGGGTCTACTGGGGAAAAGTGGGGATGGGAACAAAAGGGGTGGGAGTTAGTGCAGAAAAGCAACTGGAATTATGAGGAATATTGGAGGTGGTGTGGAAATCTAGTACAGGAGAAACTTCCTGGAACCTTTCAGGGTGACCCTATCAAGGGCTTTTGGTAATGGAGGTTATGGAGTCTGAACTGACCATCCTTTATAGTGAGGAAAGGCTTCCAGTGATGAGACTGAGCAACATTCCGTTAAAGTGTTAGGCAAGAATGTCCCCTGAGATCCTTACATAACCCATGCTGATACTAGAACAGAGTCGCTCTGGGAAAATTGACAGCAGGATTCCATTGCTATGGTCAATATCCACACAGTTCATTGAACAGAGATGTGTAGTGGGTACCTTCATGTAGTCTTCACCTTTAAGTTCTAGTCTTTTTTGATATGAGAAAGTTATTTTCAGGCTACTGAAGGAGAAACTTCGATGCAAACCCAGGTAGAAAACGGGCCACCTAAAATCTATCATACCTATAAGACAACACTGAAGCCATGATGGGAGTGTCCAACCACTTCCTGGTTTAACTTGAGGTCGATGCTACAAGAAGGAGTCCAAACCTGACACTGAATGGATAGACAGGAGCTAGAAAGACTGGATAGCTAGAGATTTAGGGTAGAACCAAACGTGCCAGGCACAAAAACAAATCAATTAAATGATTCCTAATGATATTCTGTTGTACTAGTAGATCACTGTCTTTCTAGTCATCATCATAGAGGCTTCCTCTAGCAGCAGATGGGAGTAGGTACAGAAACTCACAACCAGACATTACACAGAGAGAATCTAGATTAATGATTTCCATAAGAGTCAGTGGGGATGGAGTACACCAGGAGAACATGGCCCATGGAATTAAGTGAACAGGGTTCATATGTGCTCACAGAGAATGAAGTGGCAAGCATACGGCCCACATGGGTCTGCATATAAGTTATGACTTCTTTGTGTTGGATTTGGCGTTTTTAGGAGACTCCTGAAAGTACCTGACCTTGGGACTCTATTCCTCATATTGGGTTGCCTTGTCTCTAGCCTCAGTATGAGGGGTTTTGTCTTGTCATGTTGTGTTTTGTCTTGTCATGTTTGCTTGTTGTCTCTTGGAGGGCAAGCAAAGAGAAGTGAATCTGAGGGAAAGGAGAGGAGAGGTAGGGGAGCTGGGAGGAGTTGAAGGAAAGGAAACTGTTGTCAGTATGAATTGTATGAGAAAATAATCTATTTTAATTAAAACCAATCTCCTTTCTGTGTGTTTCAGGTACTCCTGCCAGGTTGTGTGAATGGATTGTGTCTTCCCAGCCTCCCATCTTGGCAACGTGCATATGCTTTGGCAATGTGTAGCTTTCTTTTCTACATAGAGTCTTCCCCTTTGTGATTCTGAAGCATTTCATCATCTCTAGTCTCTTGATGATGACCCTTTTATGATCAGAATTGACAGTCCATTGACAGGATATAGAAACACACAGGAGATAAACCTTGCAACATGCCATACAGATTATCAAAATTAGGTTAACTGAAAGAAGGAAGACTCTTCTCCAGTGGGTA